>WAAG01057669.1:987-29310 GCA_013390105.1 Tichodroma muraria | reverse complement strand
TTGGTGGGGGCACAAGGGAGAGAGATGAGTGATTCAGTCTGGAGGGCAATATTGCAGGGTCTAGGTCAGGGGGGAAGTGAGAGCTCAGGAAGAATGGGTGTAGCCTGGGATAATGAATATATTGCCATTTCAGAAAAGTTACCTGCTATCAGGATTTACTCAGATGGTGCCAGTAAGGCAGTCAAAAACATTTTCCGGTTACCTCAGGGAACAAAATCCTTTTATTATCTGAACAAGAATATTACCAAAAAACCATTTTAAAGCATAGTTATAATTTNTTTAAAGCATAGTTATAATTTCTGCTTTTACTGTCACTATTATTTACATTCCTCTTGCTTCTCTGCTCAAATGCTACGACCAGCACCTAACACAGACACACAGTGGGCATTTGTATGTAAATACATCTTCCTCAAAGGAGCAAGTCTGATCCCATGCCTGTCACAAACAGTTAATTTTTTTCAGAGTCACTCAGCATCAGATTTCATGTGGAGGCACCTGAAATAGCAGTCCTATGTTATTAGCCATTTAAGACCAAATGCTATCAAGAATACAATGAGTGGAAGTCTAATCTGCAATTTGTACTTCAGAGATGAATGAAATGTTTACAGGGCAACAGTGGTGTGAAAGTGGAAGAACCTGCTTCTCTTAGAACTCTATATGCTCTGCTGGCACATTCAGGGTGAGAAACATCCACTGTGTACACAAACCACACTCCTGCTGTCATATCATTGCTCTTTTTCTATGCATTGAGGCTTATTTAGCATTGCAGTATAGTTTCTTCACCCTAACACTAGCAGGCTCTCTTCTATGCCAAAGTGAAGAGCATCACCTGCTTATAGCTCTGCTCTTATCACCATATCATTAGTAACATTTGTGAGTACTAGGCTGTGTAATTGCTCTGCAAGTCTATTCTTTGGGACCAAATTGCCCTTAATCTACTCAGTACCTCTCAGTATCTTTCTTGCTTTTTTTCTCTCCTTCTCACAGCTCTGCATAGAACCTACAGTCACTTCTCTCCTATAGTTTAGTGAAATGATTTGCTAATTTCTTCTGCAGGAAGTGAATTGTAGCACAGTTATTCCTGACTTTCTTTACCTGAGCAATGGTATAACCCAAAGAAGTAATGATGATTTGCTTCACCTTCTGATCCAATCTCTGTTGTTGGCAGATGTTCACAGTCTCGTGATGCCAGTTCAAATCCTACTGAAACTGCTGGGAGTCTGTGGGCCTCAGAACCGGTTTGATCGGGTTTGGATCTCATCTCCACTTCAGAGAGAACACTGGAGCAGTGACTGGTGCAGTCTTTGGCCTCTACAGATTTCATAGGCTGGAAATGCTGTATTATTTCATCCCAGTCACCATGTATACACTAATTGGTATTCTGTTTTTTAAAAAGAGAGAATGAGTGAAGATGGAGATGCATTGGCAGAGCTGCACATGGAAATAAGCATGAGATCTGCTAGCAGCATATCTGGTTTGTTATATCCCTTTCTTTACTTAATCATTAAAGCCAATCCCTGGCTTTAATGATTAAGTAAAGAAAGGTGAAAAAAATCCTTAGGAATCTACAGGCTGTTTGCCAGAGGTCAGCAGAAGACTAAACAGAGTGCAGTCAATATTGCTGTGCTTGTGTGAACCCAAAAAAAATAGAATTCTTCTTGATAAGCAGCTGTATTTGATTTCTATACTTTGATGAAAAGCATCAGCTAAACACTGATTATGGATTTTAATTTGGGTGGTATTTATTGGTGGTCAGGGTAAGCAGAAAAAAACAGCAGTGCTTTTCCTGACATCATGCCATATTGGAAAGCAAGGAAATCCTTTTTCTGCCTGTAAATAGGACTTGTGGAAGTCCAAAGAGAGAATAAATATGAGAAGAGAAAAATGAGATGTCCCTCAACACAGCCACACTTCTAATCACAAAGTTGTTTTTGAGACAGCTCAACTTCGTGTAGGTCAACACAGAAGTATCTCCATGAAATGAGTCATAAAACACACTAAGAGAAAATGAGGCCTTTGCAGGTGTTTTTGGAGGAAATGAAGAAACCAAACAACCCCAAAAATATTTAACCAATTGACATATAAATAAGATGGAGGTATATTTATTTACATTTTGGGTTTTGGCACTTGATAGCTAATAGGAAGAAGTGAATTTGATGGACATTCAGACATGCTACTACATTTACACTAGAGCTGGGTTAAACAACAAATCCACAGTCTGGACAACAGGAAAATTCCTTTAGTCACCTAATATCCCTTTTGCACAAAACCAACAAAAACAACATAAAAACCACAAAAGAGCTCTTCTGCTCCCAGCAGGGCAGATCCTTTAGATCCTTTTAAAGGCTCTGATTACTGAGTATTACAACTGGTGTTCTTTTATTTAATTGGTTTTTTTGGCATTTTACTTTGTGAGACTGTTTTATGGAGCATTTTGGCAAGCTCCTGATAGGCAATCCTCCAGATTAATTCAGTGTTCATTGGGCCAATAAGTGGTCAGCTTTTCTGAGAGACAGCGCAGCAGTGACAGCTCACTAGATCCTTCTGGGAATTCCAGGGAGATTGCACAGCACACAGTATTTTGAACTAATGCCAAATGCTCAAAAGTTTAGATCTACACATAGAAAATTTTCAAAATAAATCTCCAGGTAATTGTACTACTCAGGATTCAAGTATGAGACACAGATTAGCCTAGGAAACTACAAATCCTGCTTTAAAACAGCTCATTACAGGTTTGTTTAGTTTTTTTATGATATGTTTTTCAGATACAAATTAGAGCAGAACAATTAAATACCATTAAGTAAGCACTTAAGCCAAATGATAGCTTTTCCTGGAAAGCTTAGAGGGAGCTCAGCATTTTGTCTGGAAAGGTGAGGAGCAGAATCCCAGTCCTGGAGAATAGCAGGCAGACAAACAGCTGCTGCCCAGGCAGGCCAGTCTCACCTGCAGCACTGCCCGGATGTGCCCTTCGGCAGAGCTGCCAGGACCTTTTGGGTTTGTTTTGCCCGATTTTTCCTGCAGAGCTCCCCCAACACTGAAATATTTCACCTGTGAAAGGGAACTGGATTCAGAGGCACTTCCAGGAACACCCTCCTACACCCAGCAAATCAGGCTTCATGTTTGAGCTGCTCCTTGTGCCAGCCTCTCTGCCCGATGAGAGGCTTCGTGGATTCCCAGTGCCACCCAACAGCCACCCACTGAAGCAGACCGGGCTGCCTGAACACCACTTCCACGCAGTGCCAAGGCAATACCTCCACGCCTAAGTGCTTCAGAGTTTTGAAGTTTGGGGTTTTAATTTTTGATTTATTTTTTTTTTAAATATATAATTATTATTATTATTATTATTCCACAAAAATCAGCTACTTCAGAGAACAAAATTTAGCTTAGTGGGAGAATACACTTCTTTCAAAAATAATCCTGACAACATTTTGTTGACTTGTTCAGGTGGCTGTATTCCTCCTCACTTCTCAGAACCTATTCATTTCCAATGTCAATTTTGCTGCCTTCTCAGTACAAAGGCACAGTGCAGAGAGTCAGCAGGCACCCTGAATTTCAGAGAGAAACTGTTCAATTTACAACACTGAGCCAATAGAGAACAAAGAGAACAAAAATGTGGGAAGGAAAGGCAGGAGAGAACAGGATTTGCAAAATGCACTGTTATCCACCGGACTCCCTGTGCTACATTTTGACCTCTAAACACGTACACATAATTCATCAATCACTGGTGTTAAAGTGCACCAGGGAAGAAAGAAGGGCATTAAATAACAGACCAACAGAATGGGGTTCAGGGTATCTGCATTCTGTTCACAGTAGGAGCATAGATAAAAATAGATACTCAGCTTAACAAAACAGATTTGGTGAAATCAACACAGTACCAATTAAATTGCATGCACTGACAAATGATCTCTTCACAGGTTTTCTGGAAAGTTCCTGTGATTTCTACAGCCTTCCTGTGTAACTCTAGGCAAGTTATTTCACTTTTCTATCTCTCACGTTTATAGGTCACAGCACATGGTGTAATAGCTCCTCTTTCAGAGGGGGTGTAAAGTCCTGAGGTAGTTTTTGGGAACTCCTCCTGCAACATCCTCTAGACAATTAGTGATTAGAAAAGAAAGTAACTAGGAGTTCACTTCTGAAGAAGCAGAAGGAGTAGAAATACACAACATCAGAACATTCATATCCCTGCTTCCCCATCTTGGCATTTGTCGCCTTACAAAGAAATGTCAGCTTAAATAACCAATTCTCATTACACTAAATACTGAAATGCCAACACTGGTCACGTGGATTTCTGTTAAAAATTAATGTTTTAGCAAGGAGGCTCTTAGTTTTGGCCTTTCTAGTACTTTGCAGTTTGATATGGATTGAAGATAGAAGCTATTCTATTTTACCATCCTCTGCCCATGTAAAGTGTAGGCAGAAAATCTGCCAGCTCTGGTAAATTATCAGTGTAACACTGATAATGCTTGCAGCACCAAAGTGGATAATACAGGCTTACATGGCATGTGCAGTGATTTAGCGACGTATGAACACAGAGAACTTTTAAAGAAGGTACTCCATATCAGAGGGGGCTAAAAGTGCTGTTGCTTTCATTCCAAGGTGAATATTTTATGATGGAACAAGAGAAGAAAGATTATTTGCAGCTTCTCAGCCCTGATAAATCAGCCACAGCCTTCAGAAAATGATTAGCCATACTGTGCATCGTGCACAAACCCTAGGTTAATCGATTTGCTGCACAAGCTCAATGCTTTTATCAATAATGAACATAGTTCAGATGCTCTCCTTCCCCTCTTACACTTAACACCTCTGTTTCTCCATTTCTGGAATCCTGGGAGCAGCAAAGCAGTCATTCTGATGACTTGCTCATGATTGCAGGTTGACTTTGCAATCTCAGCACACGATCTATTCCACTGAGAAAAAAATAACATTCCAAAGACACTGCTACCATGACTGTCCTGTGACTATACTGGGGCTTATACAAGAGAGAAGTTACCTACATGAAAACTCCAAGAGAGTGGATATTGAAAAGCAGTGTTACTTGTGGGGCAGGGAATTAAAGAGAGAAAAGAAGTATGGATTTTTGCCTTATGTTGTTTCTCACTCTTTTTCATTTTCTATCTGTTCTCTTCCTCTTCACCTCATTCCCACTTGGCAGGCCGTTTCTCTTCCTCCTCTTATTTTCTTGTCTCACTCCCTTCTTCCTTTGTACTCCCTCTTAAAAATATGTCATAGTGTTCCTATGAAGTTCCTGCTATGAAAGCATTCACAGTAACTTTTAAGATATGAAATGTAACAAAGCATGCAAGTATTCTTAGGCTTGAAATATACATGACTATTAAATATATGCATCTCCCTTCTTATTTCCATTAACTCCTGAATTAATTCAGAATAGCTCAGAGCAATCTCAAACATAATTACATGGAACTGAATAATTAATAGAACTGATGAAATGCATGCCCCATACAGGAGGATAACAGTTTATATGAACAGGTATTTGCTATTCATATCTTGAATTTTTTCTGGTTTATAACCAGAAGCATATCACAGTATCAGTCTCTAGAGCTCCTGCTGGATCTCATCTCTGAGATTTGTCATGAAGAGCAGAAAAGAGGAACGGTGCCTGCAACATGGTCTGTGACTGATTTCCCTGAACAGTGAAAAATACAAGACACACATAGAGACACCCATAGTGACTACAGGAGGTATGAAAGATGCTGAGCATCTTTACACAGTATTCAGAGCAGGCCCTGCATTCAGAGAAAGACACATGACAAATACAACATATGGTATACTTAAAACAGAGTCCATTTGTTGTGCTATGTGTGAATGCAAGCTTTTTTCCAGTATGCTCTGGCTTAATATTCTTCCCAGATCTTTCTCACCTGATGTTTCAGTTAACTGGATGCTAGAGGCCTTTTAAAAACATGTCAGTTCTTTTATTTAGTATAACCTTGCTATATCCAAAGTAGACAGTATGAACAGAACATTGGTTGACTTCCAATGCTATTGAATGATTGAGTGTGAAAGCCTCTTTTGCCTGTTTTCTCTTTTAAACTTTTTTCTTAAGGTCCTGCTTTCCAGTGTGTTTTCCCATTCGTGCGTATAGTTTTCCCGACCTGTCAGCACTGCCAGTCACTGAGCTGCTGAGCTCCGGCCTGCTCACTGCACTTTCTGTCACACAGGTGTGGAGAGATTTCTCATCTGACTCACAAATCCTCTGCTGCCCCTGGCAAGCTGGCTGGCTGTCACGCTGCTGCAGGGTGTTTCAAACAGCTGCTCTGTTTGAAACACCCTGCAGTATCAAGGCATACTTCTTTGCAACCCCAGCTCAATTTTCCCCCTCTGGTTTTCATCCTTTCCACACCAAAAGGCACTGGCAATGGAGCCATGAAGAAACAACGACTATACCATTAAACTATTTCAGATTCTTGCTTGTTGAGAAATTATCTGCATGTCTAGTTTATCACTTAGTCATATTCAACTGTGCATTTCCTATTCAAGCACTATATCCATATGACTTCTAGATTACCTACCAGCTGATGTTTCCCAGCACATCCAGGCTATGATTTTTTTAGCATTATTTTGTTTTCTGTTTTCTTTTTAAAATATTTATGCCTGTTCTGATCAATATGCTTAAATCTGGTACCTGTTGAAGTACAGCTTCTGCACAACACTCTTGGAATTCAGCCCCAGATTTTGGCAAAATCTGGCCATCTGCTCTTGTTTCTGAGTGTTGGGAGACTTTTCCTTTGAGTTTCAATTAACTCACTGCTATTGTATACTCCTAACTGCTGGTATTCTAGTATATTCAGTCTCAGCTGAAGCAAAGCAACGACAGGCATTGACTACTCAACAAAATTTGGTTTTCCTTCTGAATTAAAACTAATTCAAAGTCCCAGAAAATTTTGAAACACAAGCTTTTTCTTTTGGAAGGCAAGTGAGCTAAAAAACCAAAGTAGAATGTGTAGAGACTTGGTCGCGTTTTGTTGAGTGTAAGTATGATTCGAATCTGAATTGGTCCCTAGGAACTCAACAGAGCACTGCAATCAACTTTACTTGGCTGTATTTAACTCTGCAACTTGGGATATACTGAAACTCTATCTTGATTTCATGTCACATAACATTTTCTCACATCCTGGTTTCTGTCTGGACTGCTCTGAGCAATAGGACTGCAGCTGCTCTCATGGATGGGATCTGTCTTGCAGTCCAGACACAATCTTAGACAATACTGTAATATTTACACCTCAGGTTTTTTTACATTTAAAAGAAGATTGCCACCTCAGGTTTCAGATGCATTTAAAATTTTTGTAAGCCTTTGTAAGCCTTTTCTAGAAGTAGGAGCCTTTGTCTCCAATTCTATGACATCCTAAGTGTTTAAGCTGGCATGTACCGAAAGTCTTAAAGTGAAAAGCTAAGGGGAAAAAATGCCACCAACAAAATAGTAGTGAGAATTTTGATATTTAAAACTCCGATTTTGCAGTTTTCTTTGGACAGACTTAGTTTTATTTGAGTAGTGCTTAGTGGGCAGCTACAAAGAGGATGGAGGCTCTCATTTCGCAAGGAGCCATGAAGAGAAAAGATAAAGAGTAATGGTTACAGTTGCACTGACCAAGGTTTTATCAGTATTATGACCTAAGAAAGACAGTTTTTACAATGACAATAACTATTCATTGAAACAGCCTCCCCAGGAACACAGTGGAGTCACCATCACCGCTGATGCTGGTTTTCAAGATGTGACCAGAAGAGCACTTGGTATTTTCATGCAGGCTCCCTTTCCCACAGAAGGAGGTCCTTCCCAAACTGGGCTGTTCTAGGATTCTATGAGATTACTTACTATCACATCTAGCCCTAAACTTTCACCTAAAACTGATTTTGTGATCCTCTGATGATTACTGCTTCCCCTCACAGCTGAACCTAAGCCAGGTTACACTAAAACCGGTTTTACACCAGTGTCATTTTACTAGTCCTAATCATAATAAGTCATTTGTATATGAAAGGAGGGAGATTGGGTCTAGCAGAAATTACTTTTTACTCATACCAGCTGTTTTCACCTGCTGCATCTTCCCTCCAGACAAACTAAAAACTCTTTCTGTTCCAGAGGAATAGAGAAAGAAAACACAAGGTGCCCTTCAGACAGGCTGCTGGAGCAAGTAAGAGTCCTGGAAATGAAAGTACAGCAGTTTTTATGGGTTATAAAAAGTTATACATTGCTAACAGGGCACAGTGAGATTTAAAATACCTTTTCCATATCTATATCTCCTATATTCTGTGAAAGATAATAAATTGAACGTTTCATTCTGAATGTATCATGGGAATATATAGAGACAAGATTCTATTCCACTTAGGTCATAATGTGTGCAGTTTACACATTAGGAAAAGGCTTCCAAGACTGCATTATATTTGTCCAGATAAAACTGCTGCTGCCTGAAATGTTTTCTTATCATTTTATCTATGAACTGATTTCCTTTCTAAAATTTGCTTTATATATATTCCTTTACAATCATATTAGGATTCCAACTAAAAAAGACCAATAGGATTGTTCCATGAAGTCTTAGTTCTTAAAGTCACCCTTCCACATGAACTTAAATATTATTAGAATACGTGGAAAAAACACCTCTTTCCTCTAAAGTGCTTTGCAGAAATTCTGAGTCACAATAACTTTCTTGCTCAGAGTCCTACAAGGGATGAGCACCAGAGATGGGAATAAAGAATCCCAGAATCCCAACTGTAACACCTCCTTCAGTGACTGGGGACAGCGCTTCCTACCAGGGAGGCCTAACACATTGTTCTACCACTACAAAATCGCACTGAGCTAAGAAAACACATGAAGAATAAACATCAATCAAGGAAAATAGGAAGGAAAAAAACTGAGCAAAGGTGGCTTTATAATCCTCAGAAGGAGATACTCCGTAGTTTTGATGTCAGCTGACCAATGGACTCCTCTGCTACTACTGCAAAATTAACAAGTTTAACACAAGTTTCTGTGTATCAGCAAAAGCATGATGAGCCATTCCAGAGGCCTGCTTAGCAAGTGCAAGACAAGGTGGCTTAGTACATTTCCTTTTCCTCTGGGTCTAAACCTACACACTTTTAGTACAGAAAGTGACAAGCTGGTTTTGAGAATCTTGCTAAGTTATGGTAGCTTGACTTTGTATCAAATTCCCTAACTCTGCTAAGGTTAATGGGATAAAGGGAGGTAAAAAAGCATTTCATTGCTAAGCAGTTTTTTAACAGGCTTGAAAATGACAGTGACAACTGTGTAAAAAGCTTTTTCACTACTTGATGAGACCACCATGATTTCAGCCTTCTATAGCCTGGTACTTCTCCACCTCTCCTCATCTCCACGTGTAATTGCCACTCATAATTCACCTGTCTTTTCAGCTTACTTGGTACTTGCTGTATAAAAACATTTGCAGTGAATGATAAACAGACATAAGACCATTAATATAACTATGCTAGATGATGCAGACATCCAGGGAATGGAATCTAAAGGGGCTGAAGTTTTCCTAGCCACAGAGCTCCTAAAGTATGTTGCTTGCAGGCAAAAACTCTTTGTACTTTAGGAGACTTGTCCCTGGAGGTGGGACTCAGCTGGGAACCACAAGACCTTTATTAAGTTGTAATGCAAATAGGATGTACCTACCCTCCACCGTGGTCACTCTAAGCTTCAGTGGAGATATGGGCACTGTGTCTCTCTGTCTATTCTGTCTATCCATCTATAGGAACTCTGTCTATTTTGTTACTTTTTAAGCCAAATTTAGATTTTTCACCAGCTTTCCTAAATTAGGAGTTTAAAGATCTTCCCCAAGGCTTTGCTGAATTAGGGCTTTTGGTTTATAATCAAATTCAGTGAAAACATGCTGTAACCCACTAACCTGACTCAGTCACAGCAGTATGTACGATAGTAATCTCCACATTTATTAAACACATGCTCCCTCTGGAGCTGGAGACGATACAGTAACAGCTGTTTTATTCAGGTTTCTCTTTAAGTCATGAGGAAACACAATCTTGTCTCTGGTATAATTCCCAGTGTTCATACCCACTCATGCAATTAAGATATACAAAGACAAACAACTGCTAAGTTCTCCATAACTTCTACAATCTATTCTCCCTTCCATTCTCTTTCCCTGTTCTTGACATCATAATTGTGAGTAAACTAGCACTGAAATCTGACTCAGCAAAGCAAAATTAAGTGTTATGCAAAAATAAATGAGGTAAGTTGTACTGGGCATAGCATCCTCCCAAAAGATACTGGGACTAAACATAAGAAATCAGTATGCTTGTAATGAAGACAGTGAAACAATGCAAATGCTGGGACACCAGGGTTTGCTCTGACTTTAATGTCAGCCTGGCCTCCCACTAGTATAAAAATTATTATTTCTCTGTGGATCATTAATCCTTTTTGTCTACAAGAAATAATAACCCCTCTAGATGGCAAGCCAACATGTCATTTGAGAAACAAGAACATAAGCCCCCATCATGAACTCCAATATGGCTTTTACCCACAACTTGTGGGTAAAAGTATGGTGACACAGAACACACCCAAAACACTGGGACAAGCACAGTGCATCTCTGGAAGCTGAGAAAATTCCAAAAGCAGCCAACAATTTTAAGTAGGATATCTCTTATTGGAAGACACCATCCCTTTGCTGGTAAGTGCAAAAAGGGATGTATTCCTTCCTCTGCTCAACTCTCAATACCCAAAGCCCTTTTTAAAGTCTGAAACCACCACTACTTGAATGTGCTGGTGAGCTCCAAGCACATGATCAGCACTAGCTCTGCTGGTGTCTGAGGCAGGTGAGCTGGGCCTGCAGACAGAGCATCCTTAGGCTCGGTGCTGCTCCCTCCCTTCTGAACTCATCCTAGCTCCAATCATGTCCTAAGCACTTTGCAATGCTTCTCCCTTTTTTTCCCAAGGCATTTGAAAACAGGAGGGGAAAGGTGGCAGCAAACTGCATGAAGAGCCTCGTGGCTGATAGTTTTGAATAGACTAGCTGAGTCCTTGGAGAGACTTTAGGTAATGTTGAAGACATCAACATTCTGTGACTGCACATGCATTTTACAGAGATAGAAATGCACCCACCCCTGTGATGAATGAATCCTATTATGCACAAAGTCAACAGACTTGCTGAAGGGCTTTGGCAAGCCAGTGCCTTCGTGTTTGGATTGCAGTGCTGGCTGTGTGGTGTGCCTTTGTCCACTCCAGCCCTGTTTACCAACAGAGGTACAGTCACAATATAGTCCTAGGCACCATTCTGGATAAATATGTTGACGCGTATTTTTGTGTTCCAACAGTTTCTGTAGCAGCGTTTACAAGTGAGACCTACAAAAGCGGGTAAACACAGATATTAAAAATGCCATTTGCTTTCTCACCACGCATGTTTACTGTTTGCAGCTCAGCCACCTCTCAAAAGCAAAAGAGATCATTTCATCTCAGTTCCTTCCTCCAGCATACCCACCTGATGTATTTCTGTGGGGGATCATGACACTGCAGTGTAATGTTTGCTGTTACTGTAAATTGACGCTTTACTTTTGAAAAGCTGCAAACCATTTGCTCATAAAATGCACTGCAATCCCCACTGCACTCCACAAGCACAGTCTGTTTGGTAGTTTGCTTGGTTTTTTTCAGATCTAAACCAATTTTAAGGTATTACTTCAAATTAAACATTTATGTCTTATATGACATTTTCCTTGTAAACAAGTTAACACAAATACATTTTACATGCATATTTATTAGATGTACACAGCAGTCAGTGTTCAAATCCACTCCCCTAGTCTTTCTGACAAACTACTTCAAATTCTAGTCTCTCTGACAAACTAAGAATCCTCACTGCCATAAAGCCATACCTTTTTCCTCTAATGAGACTATTCCTTAGAATAAACTTTTGCCTTTAGAGTCTCATTTTTCATTTATTTCATTAGTTTCCATCTCAGATAACTAAATTCTTTTTTTATTACAGATGGGAATTTTTATAATGTGCAAATTGAAATAATGATTGTAGAGCAGTACTCTGCAAGTGCTTTTCATTAAGCCTCCAGCTACTATGCCTTGCTCTGTTGGATATCTTTGTGTCAGGGTTACTTTATGGTGGACAGAAATCTGGACAATTTTGGTTTAATGAATGACTAAAAACCTATTAGATAACAACCTCAAACATGCACTGGTTCATGTAGCTTAACTGCATACTCTAGTCATAACCAAAATACTTAATAATCATGCTAAAAAGTGGACCTGTCAATATATTCCATTGTTTCACAATTCTGAAAGTCAGGATCACTACCTGTTACAATTCTGTTTAAGCAGACACACAGTGCCAGAGATACATCCACATTTCTGAGATGCCGCGTTGTAGCAAAACTACGATGTTTTGCTTTCTTATCAACAGACCGACTAAACTCATACTCTGTGTTCAAGTATGATTTTCGGGTCAGTACTAGTCAGTTAAAATAGTTCAGAAGCATTTGTGTGGCCTGTTGAAATTTTTAACGTGCTTACGCTGTTCACCAGTCTCATCTTGCTACTTTGTCATTCTGTATTGCTTATTGGTAAACGAGTTTGCTAGACTATATTCTCACTGCTGCCAGGGTCACAGAAGCCTGAATGAACACAGAGAGAGTCCACTTAATTGCAAAGATTTATGGCTGTGTTGTTTTCTTTTCTCCCTTTCCACTCAAACTTGTCTTCCATGTCTGACATCTATAGAAAAGGGCGAGCTGCTTATTCTAGTCCAAAACAGCAGCAGACAAGGATCACAGTTCTGCAGGGATTCCTTGTTTCTATTGCTAGTGCATAGGCAACAGAGAAACTCTTTTTCAATCCACCCTAGGACAGAGTACTGAACGAAAGAAAAATCCTGTGTCAATGTAGCATCAGCCACAATCAGTCTGCCATGAAATAATGAGCCACACGACTGGCAAAACCCCCCGTGAGCTGTTGTAACTTACAGAAATAACAAACTGCTCATTTGGATTTAAGATACCATGCTTTCTAAGGTGAAACACAAGTGGACCATTATCCAATAAACAGATTTTGAAATTCTGGAAACTCAGAAGCAGAAAGTTACCATTTGATAATCTGTCTCTGCCTGCACAAAGAGTCTGCTGTGCAAACCAAGTATAATTTGTGTGTCAAACCAAAGCCTGTTTCTTTGTCTTATTTATGGTTCTGCTACAAGTTTGGGTAGCAGAGGAATCAATCAATTTCAACCAACCAGTAAAATGATTTTGGGAACCGTGGAGGTTAAAAAACAAAAACCCCAACAAACCCCAAACTGTTTCAGCTTTTCTGATTGAACACGGTTACTCCAGAGAGCACATTTTACACGTGGAAAACTTACCAATGGAGCGATGAATGCAGGTGTGCTGGTTATCACTCAGGAAAAAGCCCTCTTTGCACTGACATTCATAGCTGCCCATAGTATTTACACAAATCTGCTGGCACCCTCCATTGTTATCCAGACACTCATCAACATCTAGAAGACAGAAGGACAAAGAAATTCAAGATAATGTACAAATTCAGAATATAAATCCAGAAGAGCAAGGGACATATAAAAAGACATGCTGTAAATTAAGTTAATGAAGATTACCCAAATCATTTAATCCAAATTAATCCCTCTAATTATTTTTCCTGCATCCTAGGCTTGAAGTTAACATGAAAAAAAAAACAAAACAAAACAAAACCCCAAACAGTAGGGAGAGGAATCCCCCTACGTCTTCATGTATTCTGAGCTGCAAATTGATTTCCAATGCACAGTGAACATGAACAACCTAAAAAGGCTGTGACCCCATCTGCCAAGTGTGCTGTTGCACTCTGTCATTCCCACTCCACTTGGAAAGACATACTTCAGGTCTACAGTAATTTCTAGCAGGGGTAGCAGGCAAACACAAAGGGCATTACTGGGTGAAAAGAGTCTTTATAGAGTTCTGGTCTTGAACAGAACAGCATGTTTCAATTACTGGAGTCATAACCCCCTACTTTGTCAGTTTGTTTAATGTTGTTTAGTGAAAAAAAGGCTTCTTAAATCTAAATGTTCCACGTCTGTATTGTCATTTTAATAGGCAAATATATGAAACTACAAAGGCAGCATTAGCTACTGGCTGTTTTGAGGGCCTATCCCCCACCACTTCTCTTTGGCATAACTGTTTCTACGCTGTAGCATTTAACAGACACACATTTATCAGCATTGGGAAACCACTGCCACTATTAGGTATCTGACCCGCTTTCAACTTTCCAATTCTCCTGTTTTGCTCACGAAAGTGAGTCATACCTATTTTTTTCTTTTTTCTTGCCACCTGAAAATTCCATGTTTTCCTTTTTTATGAAGACTCTTCAGCCAGTTAAGTTATTTCACAGTATGTGCCAACATGTCGGCAATGGAGTTGGTGTGTGTTTTGCTTTCATTTTATTTTTGGAAGGGGCAAAAAAACCACTACAAAGCTAAATGATCCACAACACTCCAAACCTCAGAAGAGCTGGCACAGCTCCTGCAGAAATTAATTCCACCAGGAGTGGCCACAGCACACGAAGGTGAACCCAAGCTGCTTTTGCTGGTACTGTTGCAAGCAAGGCCAGGCAGCTCTGAACGCAGGGCTGGCCGTGAGCTCCGGCAGCTTGCTCAGCTATAGCTGTTTGTGCTGCCTTCGTGTGACAGCAGTTGTAGCTCTTTCTCACAGAGAAAATAGCTCTAGGGTAATTACAGCAGCACCCAGGGAAACCAGGCGGTCTCATTCTGTCTTGAACTACAATGCAAGTGTGTAGACAGTCCTTTTTTTATTTACCAGGAAATGCTAAGTGCTATTGACTCTGCATCAGAATCCCCCCTGCATCAAATTCCCCCCAGAATTCTCTGCATCAAAATCCCCCCTGCCCTCAGTTCTTACTCTTTTCCAGATCTGAACGTTTTCAAGACCCCATCAGAGATTTTGGGAGTGTTTAGGAAAAGGGGAAGTGAAGACTTTCCTTGCCTACCACTGCACAGGAAGGAAAATAAATAAGACATCTTGGTTAGACCCTTCTTCTGTCAGTCAGCCTTGCTGCCCTGTCAGTGCCAACTCAAACTAGCTCCTTCTGAACAGCAGCCTGGAATCTAGACTTTCCTCTCTGGAAAATTAGCTGAACACTAACTGAAGGAAAGTCTCGGTACATGCACAAACCCCAAATTATGCTATGAAGTCTGTGGTCTTCTCAGAGCTCTGTTTATGGTAACACAAAGTAACTCAAACAGCTGCCTTTCAACTCTGATGAATAATCTGAAACAAATGCAATGATTTGTAAACATTTGTTTTCTGCTCTTGATAGCAAATGCTAATGATTTACTACTTCCATGAAGAGATTGATTTATCACCAAGGCCCAAATATATATGCTAGAATAAAATAATCATAATCAAAATGCTTCAAAAACTTTTCTATGAGAAATTTCTTCCAATTGTGTTCAGTAACTTGCCTCAAAATTATTTTAGTAGGCATTTATGAGAAGAACTTGAAGAAAGGAAACAGCTGGGATCTGGGACTACTCTATACTATATGCTTTGCAATGGATCTTGGCCTGATGGTGAAGGATTTATGTGTTTTCTTCTCAGGTCTCAGTTCTACTAGGGTTAGGCTTTTTGGAGCACTTTGTATTACTGCAGTCTTAAAAGGCCATATTGCTCACTATCCACCACATCAAGCAATCTATTGGACATGGATGTCTAGAAAATATTTACTGAATTCTTCACCTGGTAAACTTTCTTTCCGATAAAGTCACTTTATGACCAGCCTATCAGTTTATTAAGAAGCCAGTAGAGAGAACAGCATAAAATAGTCTTCTGAAGTTATGCAAGAGAACTCCACTGACTCCAAGAGGCTCAAGCTTTGGTAGGTCTGGCAGAGTAATTCCTTAATGTCTCTGAATTTTTTCAAAGCTCACAAACTGAATACCTGCCCAAGGGCCTATTTCTTTTTTTCATTGTGCAATTCTCAATGCAGCTCAAGTTATCCACCTGAATGTGGAAAAATCAGTAGTGCAGCATGGATGAGACTGAATTTTGAACCAGGTTTTCTAGAGATTAAGTTCCACATAAACAACAAAATAAGCAGTCAGGTTCTCAATAAAGCTTTTTTAGCTCCAGTTTTGCTAGCTCTCTACATGTCCAACATGGCTGTTGACTGTTCTGAAAAAACTGAGGGTAGATTCTCAGGAGCTTTAATTGGTGACAACTCTGACAGTTGACACCTGCACCCAAGGGCCCAACTCTAGAGATCTGAAAAAAGTCACGGCATAAAATCCCTTCACTCAAACACCTACTCTAAGCCCCAACTAAACCCGTATTAAAAACTTCTAAACTGATTGAGCACAAATACAAAGCTTACTTGGTTTATTATTCTATTCTTAATAAAACAGAATTTTTCTCTTTTAGAACAAATAGGTCTTTTTTCATAAACTTTTACACAAAATCAGGTGTCATTGATCATTCAGGACCAGACTGTCTCTCTTAGGATGGCAGCCTCAAGGTAGCAGGGGCAAGACTCCATTCCTTTAAACTGGTGTATGGAAAGTCAAATCCATTTCCTAGCCTCCTTATATAACAAAAGTTTCAGCTTGGCCTCCCACCCGATGTTGTGTTGATTCCTAAAGTACATTATCCAGTGCTTACAGTAGAGCTGAGTCTCAAAATCCACTGATGCAGGAAGATTTCAGCAAGTCTTTACAATCCAAACCCACAAAAGAATGCTAAAAGATTCTCACCCGAGCTGAGCTCAGATGGTTATTCCACATGGCTGCTCCAACCCTCATCCTCAAGAAGAGGATGAAGAACTAGTGACTACATGTTCTTAAGCCATTCTCTGTAGTGCTCATACAAAGAACCGTCCTGTGATTCTGTTTGCCAAAGACAACTGCTGCTGGAAGCACCTAGAAATAGCTCAGTTTCCACAGCTCTCAGCTGCTCCTTACCAGCACAAATAAACAGCTCAGATGAGAACCAGCACAAAAGCAAGAAGTTCTGCTACAGAATTTAGACCAGTGACAAACCTATGTTTGCAGGGAGAGGAGCCCCTGGAGTTCACAGTGGCCAGTCCCCATCAAGGACAAACAGGACCAGGGCAAGAGCCAGCTCAGGGAAAGGCTGGGAAAGGAGAAGGATCTTTCAACAGAGACAGAGAGATAATGACTGCATAAATGCATACGTATATGGCTGTATCTATAGATCAGAAACATTATGCAAATGAATGCAGATTTCAATTTGCATAAGACCTCTAGCTTTTTGGCCCACTGCCTTCATATAATCAAACTCGTGTTCTGTACCTTAGTAAGATGAGATCCTCTGGAGTGTGGTAGTGTGGAACAGTATCAAAGGGCAGGAAATATTACAGTTGATAAAGATGAATGTTTTATATATTAAATAAACAAATTTTTTCAGTTTCTCATTTAATTTATCTGATGAATTTTTCAAATTAACTTCACTGGTGTTTCACCCTGATCTGGCACGGAGCTTCCTCATTTGGGCTAAAGAAGCTCTTCCAGCAAAGTGTCCTGTTTGGATACCATTGAGGAAGAAAGGTCTGCTAAGGGTACCTGAAACCAAAACCACGAGCAGGAAGACACAAAAGTGGAAACACTACACAGTCAATGCCAGGAACTGTATGTCCACTGTTTTCTTCCTCCCCTGATCTTCTCTTCCTTCCTTCTGACATTTCATGTCAGCATTTTCATAAACACTTAAGCCCCTCAGAAACTGGAGTCTTCAAAATATCCAAAGCATTTGGGAACCATAGTAAAATGTACTCGCTGTAGCACCGAGACTTCTAAAAACAGGACTTTGACTCATGATCCAGGGAGCTGATCCTGCTATTTTTTTTCTCCAAGCTACTCTTGGAAACTTTTGGAAGATATTTCTAAGATGCCTATTTTACCAGAGCAGGACATCGTGACAGAGAGATGAAGCACAGATAGCAATACTGCAGACTTTTCTCAAATGTTAGCAACAAAACACCACTTAGGATATTTTGCATTTGTAAGGGAAAAGATTAGCAACCACAGGCTTGGAAAATATAAGTGCATGATTCTGGAATTTTTACATCATTATATTCTGAATATTTCTAGTCAGAAAGCTGGCTGGAAGTCTAATTAAAATAAAAAAAAAAATCACACTGCTGGATTTACTACAGTCATAATTATACCAAAATCACATCTAGCCCAGCATCTCTGACACTGTCCTTGTAGCTGATATTCAGAAGACTGTTAAGAGGACAGAACCATCGCAGACATGTTCTCCCAGGTTTCAGCCATCATACACCTATCAACTTTCCTGAATCACTTCCTAGATCATTGTCCTGCTGGATCTTTCCTGCGTGGATTTCCCTAATCTCCAGTGAGTCCAACATGATGGGGCAATTACATCTGCAATTCAATCATGAGATTTAATTTTATTATGTTTTATAAAAACGACATACTTTTGTTTATTTCTAAAATGCTGCTTCATAGTCTGGATGAATACCCCCAGATTCCATTATTGTGAGAAAGAGTAAATATTTATTAACTACTTTTCTGCATTTTTTCTTGACTTTACAAATCCCCCTTAGCCTCATACTGCCTCTCTCATCTATTCTGAACCCTGAAGCACAGCACTATACAAGTCAGATAATCACAGGAACAGTTCAAATGACTTCAGTATATCATGTTTAAAACAAAATGTGCTCATTTCTAGGAGTTAACCTTTAATGACAGCAGCATTTGGAACACACTCTTCTCACTTGTCTAATCCCAAGTACCGTGATGCTCTGTTGGAGTGGGTGTCTTGGAAGATGGGATCTCAAGATACCCATGTAAGCCCAAAGAGCAAATCTGGCATGTAGGAGTGGTATCAGATCAGAGGCTGCAGGCAGGTGCTCCTGCTGGAACACTCCTACAAGCAGTGACACGCTGTGAAGGTAGGGAGGGTGAGCCCTTGCAGCAGCTGAGGGGGCCATGGAAACAAGAGTCACTGCTAACTGAAAGAGCTGCCAAACCATCTTCCTTATATGACTTTATATGAGCATGCAGGGAGAAATATTAGAGGCACGAGACGTCACTACCTATGGACACAGCATTTGTATCTCCAGCAGATCTGAAATCAGACTTCACCAAAAATTTAAAAGCTGGGCCTAAATTTTCTGCTATTTACACGTGATTCTACTTTTTTGTCCCCTCCTTTCAGAAACTGAAAAATCTGGTGAAGAAAAGGAAAAAGAGCACCACAGCCTAGAATTCAATGCTTCATTCACTCCCACACTTGCAAAAATATTCACTAGAGCCTTGGTGAGAAAAGATGCACTTGCAGAAGATGGATCCTACACTAGTCAATGTTTACTGAACTAGACATAAAAAACACCCCCCAAACCAACAAAAAGTGTGAAAACTACCTTTCCCCAAGAAATAAAGCACATTTTAAAGATGGGAAACATAAAGAAACAATCACAAGAATGCTCTTGGGTGACAAATACTACAATAATTCTAAAATAATTGATTAATTAATTGATCCCTAGACCCACTCTTTTCTTATGTACAAGGATAGAACACTTGAAGTGATGGCTGTGATCTGTCCTGGAGAATTCAATCTTTTAATGGGCTACAACCACCTATCCACTCCCAGTCAGCACCCACTGACTGGGCTTCTTGTTTGCCTGCACAGCTTGAAAAGGATGCTTCAAATCTCTTCTGTATCTATTTTGTGACAGATAATGGAATGTCTTAATTTTCACAGTACGAAACACGGTGTAAATGCAGCTTCAAGAGACTTCTTTGCTCTGACCAGCCTAGGAAACATGCACGGAACTCACAGTTTAACTGCTGCATGTGACTGCTGCCCATGTGCTGAGCTGAAGGTAACAGCCCCTCGGATATTGCATGATGTTGCATCAAGTTCAACTCTCTCGATGCCGCTTGTTTATTCCTTTCTTAAACAACTGGCCACCACTCTCTGTCCTCTTAAGACACCAAAACCCTTTTTACAGCTTTTAGCATTTCCAAAATAAACATCCAAGTCCCTGAATGTGACTTTTTAGTTGTAGCTTCTATCCTTTCACAGTGGCCTCCTGATAACAGTGTCTCAACACAACAAAGCTCCTGCTCAATTATCTGTTCATGTTATCCACTCTTTTGATTCAGGTTTTAAGACAATTTTGTGTGAATTTGACCACACTTTTTATCAGTGCTACTGTCTAGGAAATGTCAGCAGCCTCCAGCTTGGCATGAAGCTCTTTTGGTGAGGCACAGACATCCACAGACCCATTAGTGTTAAGTTTGCAGTTCCCACTGACATCTAGTTATATGTAGGCACTCCAAGTGGCAATACTGGATTAGCATTACTCCATAAACTAGCAGAGGGAAGCTAATTACAGATGCAAACAAGCAGCAGTCCAGATCAATTTAAGGAAAAATTTGAGATAAGTTAAGTAAATTATTTAGTCTATTATCATAATGTCCCTTACTTTGTCCTTTTCCTCAGCATCATTAACTGCTGCAGGCTGAACTGAACTATGCTTCTTCCAGGATAATTACTGCTTATACCTGCTTCCTTTTACGTTTACTTATTGAGCCTACCAAGACTGGAAAAATCTGGTTTGGGTTAACTCAAAACTGCTTGTTATTGTTTCTGTTCTTGTTGTATTGTTATTATTGTTTCAATAATGAAAAAGATTTTGCTGTGGGTTGAACAGACCATGAAACTTGACGAGAAAAATGAGGCAGTATCTCTGTCCTAAGTTGGTAAACGTTTTCCAGGTCTATACCACATGAAGTACTTCCTTCCTGAGCTTTGATAATAAAAGCCTAGAAAATGGCTAGATTAAGGATTTTAATTGTTATCTATTAGTTACCCAGTTAGGGGTCTCTCTAGATTCAGATGAGTGATTTTAACCTAAGCACTGCAGCATCCAGTAGGCTATGAAGTCATTCTCACACTCTATATGGATAATATTTGAGGTCCATGAGAAGTGGAAGAAAAGGCAGAGTCTCAAGCACAAATTTCAGTACAGTGAAATGTGAACTATAGCAGGAGTAGAAAAATATTGGCTTATTCAGGTAAATTGGCTTAATCAGACACATATATCTACTCATTAAACTTTTCGGGAACAGAAGAGTGCTGAAAATGTTTTCTAAGTGCTGAAATCCTACCTGTAGGCCATATCAAAACAATTACATTTTCCTGAAAGTATCTCCATTGGTGAAAAGTGTTTTATAAACACAGCCTCATTTTCTGAATAGTTTCAGAGAATGAATGCTTCCTTTGGCACAAAATGTTTGGGCAAATGGGCATTTTTGTCACCTGGGAAACGAGTTCAGCATTTCCACTCTCCTAAACATGAGCAACACAAGACACAGTATTTAGAACAAATATTTTCTCTGATTTCTCTGGACAGAAATACCTGAAACATATTTAAGATCTTACAGCAAATAGTATTTTTTTTTAATATGAAATGGCAACACTAGCTTACC
Organism: Tichodroma muraria; assembly: GCA_013390105.1. Lineage (NCBI taxonomy): Eukaryota > Metazoa > Chordata > Aves > Passeriformes > Sittidae > Tichodroma > Tichodroma muraria. Next base: position 7,858 of record WAAG01057669.1, on the reverse strand, counting down.
GCTCAACCCAGTCGTGCTATATCACACAGTACAAAGGTGGCCTGGTTGGTTGGGGTTTTTTTGACTAGCTGGGTTTAAGGAAACAGTTGGACACCTGTGCACCAGCTAAGCAGCAGCCACCCATTAGAACATGTAAGCTGCAGTAAGTTGTGTCAGTGCTAAGCAACTCAACAGATGGACACATCAGCCACATTCACCTTTTGGAAAGAGAGACCAATATTGCCCTGAGCTGGAAATTACCCATGAAAAGCAACAGCAGTCAAAAAACCTGACTTCAGGAACATCATATTTATGTAGAGAAGGCATGAATTTAATAAATTTGGAGCTGGCTTGGTAGTGTAAAACCAACACAAAGAACCCAAAATAAATCAAAACAAACAACCACCTTAATTCCACCTTCCCTGTAAAATTCACCAGACCTGTATATTCTTTTTGCCAGCCCTTGGGAACACATAAATGGATTTCTCTAACAGCTATACAACAGCGTGCAATTTTTAAAGAAAAATCTCTAAGAATTCTTCCTTAAGAACATGCTGGAGATCATCCAACCTCTCTGCTCAGGTAGGGTCATCTTAGAGCATATTACTCAGGATTGTGTCCACATGACTTTTGAGGGTCTACCACAGAAGGAAACTCCACACCCTCCCTGGGCTTCCAGCGCTCAGTTGCCCGCACAGTAAAGAAGTTTCTCCTCACGTTCTCCATGGAACACTTCCTGTATTCCAGTTTCTGCCTGTTGCCTCTCATCGTGCTGTTTGGCAGCACTGAGAAGAACTTGGCTCCCACCTCTTGTCAGGACAGCCTCCATGCAGATACTGGCAGACATTGGTAAGATCCTCTCTTGGTTGTCTCTTGCCCAGGCTAAGTAGGTCCAGCTCCCTTAGCCTCTCCTCATATGAGAGATGTTCTAGTCCCCTGATCAACTCCATAGCCCTCTGCTGGACCCAATCCAATAGATTCTTGCATGTAAATTAGTCTGTAAATTATGGGAATGATGCAGAGCTTTCTATGGGCAACTTATTCCACTGAAAACCTTCTTACCTTTTACTCTGAAATATCTAATACTGGTTGTCCAGAACCTAAAATCAGAGGGAAAACTATTTACAGGCAAATTATTAAGGCAAATGGACTGACCATCTACTGAAAAATTCTGCAACTTAAAAGCCCTGAGGTCTCACTCAGACATGTAGCCTGTGTGAAATGATGAAGTGGACACTTGCTGGAATCTACTCAAAGCAAAACTCAGTTGTTGCCTGGGGTATTCATGTCACTTCAGAGCACAAGAATGAGTACTCACATTCTTTCGATGTGCAGTCATTAACAGCCTGAGCCTGTGGTCCACTCAGGTTTTATAGTTTGGAGGAGTTCTTCAAGTTATTTTTGAAGTGACTAAAACCAGTGTCTTAGACTTCCCTAACATCTTCATACAGAGAGTTTCAGAGTTTTCTGTAAGTACTGAATAACACTTGGTGACATATAGCCACACTCAGGCCTATTTAAGAAAGCACTGCAGTTGTACAGGCAGCAAGATATCATGACTTGTACCTGCTGTGCAAGCAGAAGTTTTGATGCACTGGGACCAGATTGCTTAGCATCTTATCTAACAAGCCCTACATGGTTGGTCACACAGTACAAATATCAATCTCCCTAAATCCTTAGTCGGGTCCAGAACCTTTTCATTGCTGTCATACTCATAATTTTTATGGAGTTCCTGATTAATCTCAGAAGCAGTTTCTTAATTATGCCTTGAAAATAAACAACACAAATAATTAAATAGTTTCTCAACTTTTTCAAACTTTTTTGCTCCATCCTATGGCACAATACGGACTCTTATTTATTTAACAAAATATATTTTCATTACAGAAACACAGAACAGATAGGGTTGGCAAGAATCCCTGGAGATCCTCTAGCCCAATACCCCTACTGAAGCAGGGGCACCTGGAGCAGGTTGCACAGGATTGTGTCCAGGTAGGTTTTGAATCTTTTTAGAGAAAGAGACTCCACAGCCTCTCTGGGAAGCCAGTTTCAGTGCTTTGTCACTCTCGCAGTAAAGAAGTTTTTCCTTATATTCAGAAGGAGACATTTCTATGTTTCAGTTTGTGCCCCTTGTCCCTGAATATATTTTATGCAATTTTAAGATCCCCTCTCAGTCATGTCTTCCCCAGGCTGACCAAGCCTTGCTCCCTCAGACTTCCACAGAACCACAATTCCATTTGGTTCCTCACAGGGGAGATGCTCCAGTCCCCTCATCATCTACACAGCCCTTTGCTGGCCCCACTCCAGGAGCTCCCTGTCCCTCCCATCCTGAGGAGCCCAGAGCTGGACACAGCTCTCCAGAGGTGCCTCCCAGGGCTGGGCAGAGGGGCAGAATCACTCCCTGACCTGCTGGCACTGCTCTTCCCAGTGCACCCCAGGACACCATTTGCCTCCTTGCCCTCAGGGTACTTCTGGCTTGGGGACAACTCGCTGTCCACCAGGACCCCCAGGCCCTTCTCCTCAGAGCTGCTGCCCAGCAGGTCACCCCAGCCTGTCCTGGGCTTGTTCCTGCCCAGGTGCAGGACCCTGCCCTTGCCTTCGTTGAACTTTGTTGGGTCCTTCTCTGCCCAGCTCTGGGTCTCACAGAATGGCAGAACCTTCTGGTGTGCCAGGACACTTCTTACTGTTTTGGATAACCAACAAATGTGCTCTCCCCTTCACCAAGGGCCTGATGAGTAAGAGGAACAATACTGGGGCCACAACTGACCCCTGGCTACAGGCCTCCAGCCAGACCTTGTGCTGCTGCTCTGCTGTTCAGTCAGTTCTCAATGCACCTGATTCAATGCCCACTCAGCCAACCTGCACTCCCTGAGCTCACCCATGAGGATCTTGTGGGGGACAGTGTCAAAAGCCTCTGTGAAGTCCAGGCAGAGAACATCCACTGCTCTCCCTCATCCCCAGCCCATCACTCCATCACAGGCAGCTATCCAGCTGGCCAAGTGTGATTTCCCCTTGGTGAATCCATGACATAAACATCGAGGGCACCCTCAGCAGCTTTGCAGATGACACCAGGCTGAGGGTGCAGTGACAATCCAGAGGGACCTGGACAAGCCTGAGCAGTGGCCCATAAGAATCTCATGAGGTTTAACCAGACCAAGCACTGGTGCTGCCCCTGTGCTGGGCACATCCCTGTGTGTGATGGATCCAGGCTGGGGATGAGCAGAGGGAGCAGAAGGCAGAAGGACTTGGGGGTGCTGTGGGTGAGAGCTGGCCCTGCCCCAACCCAGAGCCCCCCTGAGCTGGGCTGCACCCAGAGCCCCAGGGCAGCAGGGGAGGGGGGATTCTGCCCCTCTGCCCCGCTCTGCTGAGACCCCCCTGCAGGGCTGCATCCAGCCCTGGGATCCCAGCACAGGAAGGACAGGGAGCTGCTGGAGCCAGGCCAGAGCAGGGACACCAAGGGGATCAGAGGGATGGAGCAGCTCTGCTGGCAGGAAAGGCTGAGGGAATTGGGATTGTTCAGCCTGGAGAAGAGAAGGATCCAGGAAGACCTCACTGTGGCCTTGCAGTAGCTGAAGTGAGCCTACAAGAAAGCCAGAGAGGGGCTTTTTACAAGTACATGCAGTGATAGGACAAGGGAAAATGGCTTTAAGCTAAAGAAGGGTAGATTTAGATTTGAAATTAGGAAGGAACTCTTCCCTGTGAGGGTGGTGGGGCCCTGGCACAGGCTGCCCAGAGCAGCTGTGGCTGCCCCATCCCTAGAAGCATCCAAGGCCAGGTTGGATATGGATATCAACCTGGATAGGATAAGCAACCTGGAATAGTGGAAGGTGTCCATGGCAGGGGGTACTGAATGATCATTAAGGTCCCTTTCAACCCAAACCATTCTGTGATTTTATGACTTTTTTCCTCCACATGCTCAGATATAACATCCAGGATGAGCTGTTCCCTCACCTTTCCAGGGATGGTGAGGCTGACTGACCTGTAATTTTCCGGGTCTTCCTTCTTGCCCTTTTTGAAGACTTGAGTGAATTGTTTCTAATAATTTCTTTCCATATTTCATATGGCCTCTTAATCATAAATTTTGCTTTAATCCCAAATGTGAAAAAATCTCTAAACAATCATTCTTTAAAAGTATGTCCAGTGATTTTTAAATGAGTATTTATTATTATTATTTTGATTAGCTGCAGTCATCAAAAAAGGCATATTAAAACATGCTGCCATCAACTACATCGTGTTCCTTCCTGCTCCTCTTTTATGCAAAACTATGTCTCATGCTCTGATTCAACTCCAGTAAGGAATAGGGAATATTTTGAGATGCTTGAAAAGGAACTGGATTGAAGTCTGCAGAAGGTAATGAAAGCAGCAAAAACAAGCCTCTACCTTGGTCTTGTAGTTTGATCCATACTTTCAAGTTTGCACACTGCATACTGAAGTCAAAAGAATAATGTAAAGATGCAGAAACCCGTAGAGAGTATTAGACAGCAAAGGCAGGGCACTGTGGAAATGTGAGACCCTAAAATCTACTTAACAAGAAATTCACTACTAACCTTTCATCTAGAATTCACTCCTACTGGAAAAGAGTTAGGTCTCATTTTCTAGTATAGTCAACAACTATGTAGCAGATATTCTTCGTGATGGCTGATTCTTGACTGTATAAATCACATTGTTTATCATAAATCAACACTGTGAAGAACTGACTGCATTCTAAGCATAGCTCAACAGTGACTCTCTTTGAAATCAGGGATCAGCTGACTTCTTTGTCTGATGTCTTTTTGTAATCCATATGAATTCAGTGTTTCAACTGGATCTATGTAATTTCTAGGACTGAAAAAGGCACCATTCCACTAGGGAGGGCTTGAATGTCATACACACCTCACACATCCATTATAGGCTGGAATTCTGCACCCCCAGGTGAGCACACATTCTCCCTTGGTTTAAGTGAGCGCTAAACACGATGCATCTCCCAAAGCTTTGAAAAATTCAATGTATTTTATAGTTTTTCCCTTAAGGTATACATCAATATAGGTCACACTGGCTCAGAAATTTGCTATTATGAGGAAGTTAAGATGAATTAACAAAAGACACAAAACTAACACAAACCAGGTAAAGAAGTAAGGATGCAGTATTTCTGAGATTGTTGAACCGAGACACTATCTATAGCCATATCAGACTAAGAGCATCCATATGGGATTTAACTTATACATATTAGCTTCACACTCTAAGCTGCTTATTCTTTACTTTCCTGAGTGTCCCATGTAGAAAAATCTTTGCTGTGATTGATTACCTCCTCCAGGGAGTAAGTATTTGAAAAAAGAAAAGAAAAAGGCTCAGACAACAAGAAGACTTGCAGAAACAAGAGACTGAGATTGATGCTGCTGTCACACAGCTCCCAGTTTCCTAATTTATTATGACAGTCTGAGAATCTAACTTCATAGCTGACAGCCACCAAGATTTATTCTACACTTTTGATTATTTCCCCATACCTAACAAAAAACTTTGGTCTATGCTGATTTATACCCTCTCTTGTTTTGGTACTTCTCAGATCACACAGGCCTAAGAAAGCAAACATACAGCAAATTAACATGTAAAGAAAGTTATATCCCATTTGAACTCCAAAGATTAATGTGGGGTGACCAAACATTGGAGTACTTTTAAAGGGGGAAGCTATAAAGAAATAGAAAAAGCAAGATAAGGAAAGCAGAGTGTTGAGGTCCCACTACCAGGAGAGGGCTGGATACCAAAAACCTTTCATTAATCACAAAGAGAATTCTGGACTTTTACTGGATGTTGGAAGATCATCAGAACTAAGGTGTTATAATCCCATCTTGAAAGAGAGATTTAATTTAGGTTTCTGACTGCCTGCTACCACTTGGCACCATGGAGACTCACAAGATGCAGGCAGCCAAGTAACAAATGTAAACTCATGCATACAGAAGTTGCACGTAAACATCTAACAGGGAATTGTATCTAGAACATTTACATCCTAGCTATCCGTATTTTCTCAGCACCTAGTCATCAGTCAGTACATGCTGCAGAATAGCAAGACATGTTCTAAAATCTGATTCATGCTACTGTACCATGAAGATTGGATACTTTAAATTGCTGTGATGAATCACAGCTATTCCTTATTAATCTAATGTACAGACCAAACAAGACTGGCAAAATATCTGAAATCAGGAATATGGTAAAAATCTGTTTGCTGAAGAAATACATCAGAAAATAAATTTCTTTGTCACTTAGGCTTGCATCTGAAAACCAAAGAACTTCCAAAAATGCTTTCAAGTTTTTCATTCTGCAAGAACACATTTGTCACTACAAGGCAGTCTGCTGTGCAATTTGTAGCAAGGATTTGTGTCCATGTGCTCTCTGCAGCTTGTCTTGGGAAGGTTCAGTAGCTAAATACCAGAAGCTCCCCTCATCTCAAGGCTCTTACTACACCCCAAGGACCTGATCACTGCCTGTCATCTTTTGCAGAAAGGCAGAGCTCATGCGGGTTTAAAACATCCAGATAAATGTGTTGTTAAACCTTGCATTTCAACAGTTCTCATCTTGTCTATAAATATATATTTTAAACACTCCCATTCCCATCTTGTGGCCTGGCCCCTCACAGTTCAAACAGCTCCTTGCTACTCAGCTACTGAGACCTGATTTGGGGTCTGGCCTGCTTCTCTTAAAGCATAAACCACCTGCCAAGTCCCAAAATCCTGTTCAAGAAAAAGTCTGGAAATGAGTAAGAACTTCAAGATTTATATTATTAACCTTCTTGAGAAAAACACCATAATTTTACATTTGTTTTAATAAAAAATGAAGAGTTACAAAAAGAAGGTTATTGGGTGTATTCAACCTTCCTCCATCTGCCAAGGAGCTTGGAATTACAAACCAGGAAAATCTGGAA
>WAAG01057662.1:0-13376 GCA_013390105.1 Tichodroma muraria | reverse complement strand
GTATTCCATGTAAAGCTTAACCAAAATTTCAAACCACTTCTTTTCAATATTCACTGGCTTTGGTCGGCTAACAGTAGCCTGTGCATTTGCTAGCATTGATATGAGACAAAGGACCCCTCTCTATTATTATTTTTTTTTTAATAATGATGCAATTACTCAATAATAGAGCACATGACATGTCTCTCTTCTAACTGTAGCTGTCTGCCTCTGTGGAGAGAGAGTGGGCCCTTTGAGGGTGCAGTAAGAAAGGCAGGGTCAGGGTGAAGAGCACAGCTCCATAGGGACCAAGGTGGCTGCGAGCCACTGTCTCTCTAAGAAGAGCAGAAATACTTGCAGCAGCACACATAGGACAGTAAGAGCTTATCAAGGGGAAAAATTAGCTTCATAAACTCAAGGTTTAAAGTCGATGGTGTAGTCCTTAGGGATCATCAGACCAGCATTAGTTAACATGGAAAGCTTTTCAAGTTTATTTAAGTTTCTTAAAATATGAAGATGAAGTGATTATGGTAGAGAAATCTGAGCCTTTTTGCCCTAATGTTTTCCTGTGGTCCCCACTGCTGCTACCACTTCTGCCATTGAGTCATTTCTTGCAGGAATAGTCCTATGCAACATTCATTGTGTTCTCCTGTGTGGAAGGAGGACACAGTGAATGTTGCAAAACTGACCTTAGGGTTTCAAAGACAGTACTTGCTATGAAATACCTGGATCTGGCATTGCTATGTGAATGGTGGCATTCTGGGAAGTTGTGCCATTCAGAAATACCAAGATTCAGAGGCAGCTGTTTCTTTCTACTCTGTGAGACACAGAGAGCAACTCCTCTATCAGTGACAAGAGCCATACACTAAAATTTGTAGCTAAGCATTCTTTCCTTCCTTTGGCCCACCACTAGGTCTGAGCTCCAGCTCACAGGAAGCAGGTGGCTGGCCAACTGTCACTCATTCAATTCTTGATCTGGCACAGCCAGAAAGTGACAGGTGTCACTTTCATGACTAAACTCAATCTTCCAGCTAGTAGCTTTGTTCATAATTCTGTTAACCTCTTGCACTGACTGTTGTGACTTTCTTCTTTGGATTTCCTTGTGTGCGGTTCATTCAAGTGGCTGCTGAGATAGCAATCTGCAGCCATTTCTCTATTAGTGCTCATCTTGCTTCACATTTCTTTCTGAACTGCCAGGTTTTTTTACATCTCATACTCAAATCATATCACTTGTCATCCAAGGCACCACAAAATTTTTTCTTCCTTCCATTTCTGCTTTGTGTGATTCCTGTTCAGCTGTTATCAGACTCCAGGATCTTAATTTTTTTGGTTTTCCACTCTTCTCTTGTTACCTCTTTAACAGCTATTTGGCATGAATGCTTTGCCCTGTCTTTTTTGCGTGTAAAACACCACTTTCAACTCATTCAAGTATTTCCTTGCAGCCTTTCCCATAAGCTTTTTCCCTGAGTGAGTCACTGCAGAAAAGAAAATTGTAGCAACACAAGTGAAAAGGGAAATTTCTGGTCAAAAAGTAGTTTAAGAGACCATTTCTCATTTATCGTACCTAGGGAATTTATTTGTATTTTACACGTCAGTGGGCTATGTAGCAAATGAAAAAGAATTTTTGCTACAAAAAGCTCAGAGGTGCCACCTTTGCACTGGAGCATTTTTGGCTCACATGAGCTAAGGAGAGGTTTGCAGGGCCTTTTGCTGACAAACGTGCATTCGGAATTGCCTTGTGTTTGGTCAGGTTGATGAGTAAACAGCATGGTCTAGAAGCCAATATAACTGCTTCTATGCTTGAGCAAATAGGCTTAGCCTCTGAGCAGCTTTTGAGTCTCTGGGAAGAAGTTAGAGCTGAGTAAGCAAGTCCCTCTGTGCATTGGATTCAAGAAGCATATAGACCTATGCTACGGCAGAGATAGGCCTATTAAAATATGAGGGGCTTATGTGGGTAGCTCACAAAGGAATGTGGCCTCACAGAGGAGGCTGGTGGGGCAGAGGGAGTGACGATGGCTCCTGTTAGGAGTCACACGTGGCTGCTCTGTACGAGGTTAAACTAAACTGCGCTCGTGGTTGTGGGTGACCTAGTAGATGTATTTTTCTCTGGGACATAATGTTGAAACAATATATTGAAAATATATTGTTTATACATTGGCCAATATATTGGCCACTTTAGATTAATTTCCTATGTTAATTTCCCCTTTCTGTATCTTTGGAAAAAGGTCTTTTACTTTATTTCCAGCTAAAACTCTTAGATGATGTTGTTTGTGTGCCATTGAATGGTGCTTGTAACCGTCCCAGAAGCAGTCATAGTTTATTGTTAAGGAATTTGTAATCAGATTCCCACTCATTCAAGATAATAACAGCTCTAATATAAGTGGAATACCACATTTGAGGACAACTTAGAATTTGACCCTTTGTAAGAATATATTAAAAAGGTAAACATGGTAGACAAATAGAGAAATATTTTGATAAAATAAGCTATGCAAGTATGGTTGCTTTCAGTGCAGTTTTAGTAAGGTGGTGCCACATAAGATGACTTACCTCACATTTGGGATAATTTTCTGTGGTTCTAGTATGCCCAGTCATCAAGTACTTGCCAGCTGTGTGGGACAGTACAGTTGGGTACAGGTGCAGGCAGTTTGTAGAATATGTTGTCTTTGTTGCTGTCTAATCACTAAAGCTACAGGATGCAGCAAATATTTTAAAATGCTCTGAAAAATGGAGAAGAGATGTATATGAAGACTCTGATTCATACTAAGAGTTTTATTACAGGGTATTTCACAGAGATAATGCCATGATTTTGGGTTCAGAGGAGGCAGAGAAGTTATATCAATGCATTAAAATAATATCTTCTCTATACTGGCTATTTCACTGATGAAACTTTCCTTAGAGTGGTTTTTCCTTTAAATATTATCTATGCTGTCATTTTGCTTTTACCACATGTAGCACAGGGGAAAGCTATTTGCCTGCTGAGGCACCAGCATGCCACACAGTTGTGTGTATTTCTTTTTAATTTCTCTAAACTGAACAATCTGACATCAATTTCAAAAGATGCAACTGAATTCTACTTGGTAACATTTAAGTTAACAGATATACCCTATTCACATGTTTAATAAATGTGATTGACATTGATAAGTGTGCAGCCTATTCCACTTGCATGATGCATATTTAAGTACAGAAACAGCCGCACACAAGCAATGCGAAACAAGGAATTCATTCACCACCTCCCATGGTCAGGCAGGCGTTCAGTAATTCCTTAGAAAAGCAGAGTTCCATAACACATAATGGTGACTTCAGAAGACAAGCACCATCGTTTTCAGCATCATCTCTGCCTCATTCTTCCCCCACCTTTATATGCTGAGCATGGTGCCATCTGGTCTGGAATATTTCTTTGATCAGTTGGGATAAGCTGGTAGTGTGAGGAGCAGAAAAGGCCTTGGCTGTGTTTTAGCTATTTCTAAAACAGCTAAAACATCCCCGTATTATCAACACTGTGTTCAGAATAAATTCAAAGCATAGTCCCCTACCAGCTACTATGAAGAAAATTAACTCTATTCCAGCCAAAGCCAGCACTCTTTTTAATTTGATTCGTTCAACCTTACGTCAATTTCATCCTTTCTTCTGCTTGGAGTCTCAGGGTAGATGAAGGTAATATGGACTAGGTCAGCTGCCACTATTGTTCACCAGGTGTTTTGACAGTCACTGTAATTTACTGCCATGAATAATACTACCAGAAAATCGGTGAAGAAGGGCAGTGACTACCTGTGTGATCCTGCTCTGATTTGGACGGTGCACTTTTCAACTGCAACTGAAAATTTAGGACAATTAGTATTGTACATTTTTGAGAATGTCATGTATGTGTGATGAATTATAACAGGTCTTCCTGGGTAATAGAAGTTTACAGTCAGGAATACAGATGCCTAAACTTAGGCTCTTAAATTAGTTTTCAAGCACCTAAAGATGTGGCCTGGTTTTCAAGATTTGAGCATTTTACAGCTCTTGGCAATTTCAGCACTTCTGAGAATGAGGACAATTCTGTAGATGCTTAAATATGGATTTTGGAATGCCTAACTTTGGACATCTATTTTTGAAAATGTTGGCCTACATTTGTGGAGAAAATCTTAATCTTTACAAGATTCGTATGAGGCTCTCCTTGTGCAGGTGCATGCGCAGACAGACGTGTGCGTAGGTAAGTGCTCGGCACCAGGAGTGAGTTCTCATTGCTAGTCCTAGCTGGGCTGTGCTGGGTGTTAACTCAGTCCTCCCCAGCAGTCCCCTTCCCCAGCCTGATGGACAGCTGCGATTCTGGGACTGTCATCACTGGATGTGGCATCCTTTGTGCTTCTGGCTTTTGTTGTCAGTCATGCTAAAACCAGTACATGCCTGTTATGCCTGTGGATAAGTAATGAGAGAATTAGGGCCAGGAAATGGGAATGTCATTTGTACTAAGTGTTCATTAGCTTTTGCTTAACTAACATTGCTGTTGTTAAGAATCTTGCTTGCAAAGTCCATTGCACACCCAAATCATTTGCTAGCTGTTTATTTACTGTACTGCTATGAGGAATTCAATATACTCAAACGTGCAAAGCAGCTCTGTCTTGAGGCAGCATTCGTTCAAATGAAAGGTCTCTCAGGAAGAAAATGAGATGGAGTTGTGTCTTTTAAACCAATATCACCTCTCTAAAATCTTACAGGAAGAATCCCATGACTTTTGAAGAGATGATTTATTTAACTGGGAATTGCATCCTGTGAGGAACCTTTTGAGAGGAAGAATAAGGGGTCCTCTGTCTTTCAGATTTTTGTCTGTTAAAAACTTAGTTTGAGACTATGTGTTTGAGTTCTGATACTACTGGAACTGTTCTGAGTGCCCATACTATCTGTGGGTCAAATTGTCAACATTTTTTCCAAGATTAAAAAATACTAAGAATTTTCTTTTTAAATTCCTGTCCTCCTGGAAACAGTCTTTCTATAATTTGCTTTTAAAAGAAGTAGATGAGAAAATTTCTACAACATCAGTCTCTTTCTGAAATAGAAACTACTGTGATTTTTCCAACTCATAGGGGATGTTTGTAACCCCAGAAAATATGCACAATTTTTAACAAGGCAGTATTTTTAAATCTAAAGTGTTCCCTGATGACCTAGCTCTGCAAGTACCTAAGTGCCTGCAATGCCTTGGGAGCAATCTCATTCTTCATTCTGTCCCCTTCCAGCTTTTCTTAGAAGCCAGGGGTTTTACCAGATGTGACTATTCTTCTTTCTTATATGCATGCATATTAGTAGTAAAATAATATCTACAAAGGTCTCGCTAATAAAAAGAAGAGTTTAAAATTCTGTAACATATACAGCATATGCCTGTATATGTAGCAAAATTACTGTAACAGTTTCCCTAGGACTTCTATCCCTAGCTAAAGTAAGGTGCGCTCCAACGTATGTCCATTGCTGTTATTCCTTATGCTCTGAACTCTTTCTTCCTCATTGTTGCTGGCTCTTTGTTGCATTATTGCTGCAAACCTTTTATTTTAAGAGGAGGAGGAGGAGGGAGAGGAGTGCATGACTGTACCCATATGCAGCTGGTGTTTAAATGGAACTTTAAGTTTGACTGCATCACTGTTTTCACCTTTCATGGGGGGGTATCTTAGGTTTCTTCCATTCGCCTGAGGTTCTGGCATGGCATCCTCTTAAATCAAGCTTGAAGGGAAATTGATTGAAAAGAAAACACCATTATGGGAAAACAATTTATTCCTTTCCTCTTGACAGAAGGCAGAGTTTTGTCTATACTGTGGGATAAATATTATCTGCCTGTTTGCTTTAAGGAGTGGAAGCTACTCATTTCCCTATGATGGCTTTGATCATTATTTGAAATGGGATTTTTCTTCTACTCTGTGCAGTCATTTGGTGTCAAGAGCACATAGTAAAGATCAGATACCCCATGCCCTGCTGAATCCCTACCTTTTTTTTCCTTGTGTGTGCACTCACACAAATGTGCCTCCATTAATGTACATTACTACACAGAGGAAGACAGATTTTTGCTGCTTGATTCCTCTTTATTTGCCCTTAACTGATCCAGCAGTCTCCACCACCATGCTGCAGTGGTGTCTAAGGAAATGTAAACTTGTCTCTTGGTATCTTTTAGTGCCCACTACTTTATTTAATTCCTGGAGTGTTCCTATTTGGGCAGAAAGGGCCCAGTACTGTTAGTGTTTCTCAACCATAATTACTTCTAAGTCTTTGTGTTGCCTTTTAATTTTTATGGAGTTAAGACCTTGTGCTGAGGTTGTTGATTGCTGTAGAAAAATTGCTACATTGAAGGGCAGTTCTGGTGAAATGCTGCCACTGAGAACCTAGAACATTTTTTCAGTCATGCTCCCAGTCAAGAAGTAACCATGTCAGATTTGTATTTTATCTCTGATTGTCTGAGCACTCATACAAGGCTTTGGAAGCTAGATACTACCACAAGTAGTGCTTGACAAAAGGATTAACTGCAGACTTCATAGCTCTACAATTTTTCACATAAAAGTTCATTGTGATCAGGTCAAGACCCCTAGAAAGGAGAAAAAAAAATGGGGGAAAAAAAAAAAAAAGACAGTTTTGAACAAGTCTCAGGCACGTGATTTGCCTAGGTGCTGTCTCTAGGGGTGGGGTAAAGGCACTGGGAAGAGTGCTCTGGGAAGAGTGAGAGTAGGTGAAGGGCCTGAGGAGTATGACAAGGAGAGATTGCTCTTTTCAAGGAGGAGCTTTGTGGGCCGCAGCAAGATTTGTCTGTCAGGGACAGGATAAAGTTGAGTGCTAGGCTGAAAAGCCAGGCATCTGTTATCAGGATGGGGTAACAATTTGCCCTCTCATCTGCAGGCTTCACATAAGATTCAGCTGCTTGGAAACTTGGAAATAGTTATCAGGTAGGAAGGAAATGCTGGCAACATCTTTGTTCTGTGGAAAGGTTTTGGATGAACTGGTATACTCAGAGCCCCAGTAGACTTCACACTGCTGAATGCTCATATACTTATAGTTCTGCAAGTCCAGTGAATTTTCCCGGTAACATTTTCCTCTATGTCTCTGTCTGAGTAGTGACTCTACAGGCTGTGTATCCTGGACTGTTTCTGCTGGGTGTCTCTGCTGTCATTCTCCTAACTGTTTGCAGAGTATCGCTGGTAATTTCTATGTAAATTTGCTCAGGCTAGCAATTGAGCAGCTTTCTGTTGACAAATGAAGGAACATCTTAATGGCAGAGAGGCTGCTTAAGTCTCTTTGGAGGGAACTGAAGTGGCATCTTGAAGGTTGTGAGAAGATCCAGTTACTGTAATGTGGATAAGGGGAACCCTCTCTGGAATGTCCTGCTTGACTTGATGCTGCTGCTTCTCAGTGAGTTTTCCATTCTGACAGCCTGGCAAGATGGTCACTAGGGTGAGCCTTTCAGACTGCCTTGGTACTTTAAAATGGTTTCAATGGTTTTCTAAAATGATTTTCAACTGGAGAGGGAAAAAGCATAGATAGGAATTGATGAAGTTTGAACTTTTTGCTTCCTGAACGTAATTCAGGGAGAAGCGCTGGGAGGGCTCGTTGTAAACCGAAGTTTCCAGTGGAAGGTAAATGATTTCATCCGTAACCTTGAGCCCTGAATCTCCTTTGAGCAGACAGACTGAATGACTTGCTTCAAGTATGAAATTGCGCTAGGAAAGATATATACGTGTATGTACTAGTGACAGTGCTCTTCTGCATAATCTCTGTAGGTTTTGCATATCATCTGACATTAGCATCCATATCCTTGTCTCCTATTTATTTTGGGGAGAAAATTTGGATTATTTTTATTTGCACCTTGTGGATTGGATTTACTTTTGTCTTCCTTTGCTCTTGGATGTACCTACTTGAGCTGTCTTTGGAACAATTGCAAAAAAACCATCTGTGATTGAAATTATGAAGCTCTCTACAGTAAATTGAAGGCTGAGTGATCCAGAGGTCAAGTAAAGAAGCAGAACATCATTTTAGATGTGTTGGAAGATGGAAGTTTATAAGTTAGATCTGAATTTTTTGTTTTTTTTCTTTGTCCCAATGTAGATGGCTTTCTCGCACTTGTGCTCTCCTGAAAGGCAGCTATTAGGTATTCAGGCATTACCACAGGTATAGATAACTATAATAAATTGCCCAGAAAACTATTTTGTATTTTTCTTCTCCCAATGCCATAATCATGAATGAACAGATAACAGAAAAACTTACCTTTATTTCTTGTTTATCGGGTCTGTTTTTGATCACTCTCAAATTCCACTAAGTATCAGTGTCCCAATGTCCCAATGCAGTCTTTGTTGTATCAATGTATATGACAGCATGACTGTGAGGAACTTCCAATCAAATATAAGAAAACAGTGATAATAGTACAGCAAACAGGAAAAAAGGAGAGCTGGAAAAACTGTGATTAGTACAGATACAGAAATAAACAACATCAACAAATGGAAAGTTTCAAATTAGTTGTACTTATTTATTACATGCTTGATAAAACAAGATAATGAATCTGAATCTTTCACAGACCCCCAAACAGGCATACAAATGAAACGGGAGCATTTTATAACCACCAAATTAAACGAGAAAGAAACATTTACTGCTGAAAAAATTAGAAAAACTCTCAGCATCTTCCCATCTAGAAAACTTCCTTTACCACAACATATAAGCAAAACAACTGATAGGAGAGGGACAAAGTCAGTGTCTCTGCCCAGTAATCTCACTTAACAAGCTGCCAAAATTCGTCCACAGCCTCAGCTTTGCAGTCAGTGACACTGATGTGGCATTGTGCTTCTCAGATATGTTTCACTCGTTAGCTTAACAAAAGAAAATACAAAGAAAATCAAATGTCTGTATTTTGATTCAGTGTAAAGCAAATAGTTCATAGATTATTTAACCACTTAAGTCATTAATGCAAAGACATTTTTAAATTGATAAGGTAGCGAAGAGAAAAATAATTATGTGAACTATTAGCACACCTCTTTAACTCATGTTCATTCATCTCAGAGTCCATAAAAGTGGAAACATGCAACTCAACAGAGCAAATATTTTCTTGAAGGTATATGATCTGGGTGGGATAAAATAAGAACTTAACCACACTTTGAATATTATTATTATTATTATTATTATTATTATTATTATTATTATTATTATTATTTATTACATGCAAATTTTTTCTCAGTGGCTTCATTTTGTCTGGTTTGGTTTTTTTTTCTTCTGATGCACACAGTCCTGAGATTAGAAATGCTGAGATTCTAAAAATAGAAGGCAGATTTTTACTGCATCTTACATAGAGCTAGAACAGAATACCATGTTCTGTATGAGTGAAAACAATTTGCTTTTCAGAATATTGAGACTGCAGAAGAAGGCACATGGAATAATTATAATGAAAGGAATATTTTTAGATAGTTCAGTAATAGACAGTTTTAATTGCAAATGAAGGACACAAATAAAGCACAGTAGAAAGGGTAAACAGGGAGAAAATACAAATGGGAATATTTTGGTCATTAGGGAAATGAAGTTGGGAGGCAAAAAGAAGACAGAGAGCAAACAATGGTTCACAGTCCCAGTGTTAATAAGCACCATGTACTGATTTTGTCGATGGTGGTGGGAGCACAGGACAGTTCAAGGAAGCAGGTGCTTGTTAGTGGTAGCTTGCTGAGAGTGGTAACACAGAGCAGCCCCTCTGACCCCTTTGCCTGTACTAGAAGGAGAAGAAGTGGGTGCTGTGGTGCCTTGCGCTCCCTGGACTGCAGGTTTCTACCACTGAATGCTGTGTGGTGGCCGAGCAGCCTGGCTTTGGCTGCAGCTCCAAAGCTTGTGAGGGGTGGTTTGCTTAAACACCTACCCTTTAGCCGGGGGTTACTGCTGCTACTCCAATGCCCACATAAAATGTAAAGGGACACAAGGGGTGTGCTCAAGCTCTTATGCTGACAGCATTCCCAATCTACTTTGTTTTAGCTGTAAAATTTCGATTTTGGCAGTTCATCTGAGAAATCTTGGGCTGGTTTTAACATGGAGAGGGGAGGATTGTAAGTGAATTTTGCTGCAACCATGTTGCACAAGAAGTTCACTTGAGGAGAAAAAATGGGTAATTTATTTTCCAACTTTTAAAAGCTTTTATCCTTTTGCAGCTGTCCTTTATCCATTTCTGACCTCCCGTCTCAAATTCTTCTTGTTACTTTTCTCCTGCTTTATTTCTTCCTTTTTTGTTTTAACCTTAATTTTTTTTTCCCCTTCAGTATGGTGCTATTTGCTTCTCCCACTTCCTTCCTCCAGTTCCCTTCCTCTTCCACTAAATACAGTAAGTGATATTTTTAACATTTTTCAGCACTGACTGTCTGGACTGTAAAGATTGAGGATTCACTGGCAGTAGGTAATCATGTACTAAATTGCAAGTTAGCCTGCAGGTAGCTATTGTGTTGATGAAACTTGGGTCTGGCTCAGGTGGATTAGTAAGAAACATTCCTTTTCTCTAAAATACTATATATTTATTTTAACAGACCAAGTAGAATCAGTCAAAAATGTGAAACTCAGGTTGTTCTGAAGTATCTCCCAGGATCCACACTCTCACTGGCTGTGCATGGTGGTCTCTCTCTTTATCAGGATCTACCTAGCTGTTTATTGAAACATTGTGATAGAAAAGTAGGCTTTGGCTGTAGCTTCACTATAAGGTTGTGTGCAAAGTGACTCTGATATAGATAGCAAATGGACCTGGAGATAAGTGAAAATACCGCAAAAATGTCAAGGAATAGACGGAAGGTTATAGCTGATTTTTCCAAGCTCTTTTCCAGACTCTGCTGTTGATATGTTGTGCTTCAATTCTCCCACCTGTGAAATTTCTGATTTTTTTTTCTTGTCAGGCTTTTCAAGCACTAATGAAACTCTAGTTTCTTAAAAAAGATGAAATCCGAAAAGGAGTTTAGTTTGTATCTTCACCAAGTTGTCAAGTAGATGGCCTGTATTTCTTGTCACCCACTTCCCAGTGAGGTGATGTGTGTCTCTGAGGTTTGGGAGTACCCTCAAACTGGAATAAGCACAATGAGAGGATGGTGGGGGACTATCACAGGGACAGCAGAGCTTTCAGAGCACTGTGGCAGAGTTCTTATAACAGGAGCTAGTTTTTTACTGTCATTGTTTGTGTCCAATGCAATTACCAGGTTACTTTTAATAGATGTTGGCTCTTAGCCTGTAGAAATATCTGACACCCTGCCATGTCCCTCTCCTCAGCAATGTTGAAAATCCTTCCCCTCCCTCTCTAATCCCTTTACACATACAGAGGCACAGATGTCTACACTAAATGCTGTAAATTTTTTTTGTCTTTCCTTTAAGCTGTCTCAAGATTTATTAATTTCTCAGAGAAGGGATATATGCCCCTTATTAGCATGCTGGATTGTAAAGACTAAGTGCTCTGTAACATAGACTAAATGAGATCTGAAGAGGTTGGCACACAGCCTCATCTCTTGCTCTCTGTCTGTCTTCCACCCTAATTTGCTTTATATATAAAATAAAAATGTCAACTGACTCAGAGACAAACTGTGATCGGCATTTCTCGCGTCTCTATAAAAGCTGCCTCGATTATTCATCAGGGTGCACTGCGTGCAGCAAGAGAAGTGATGACATGTCATTCGTGTGTAAGCACCCAGCACATTCCCTTTGAAGTGAGCATCGAATCGAAGTCCCCATCAACCCTGGAGCTTACAGTCAGCCCTTAACTGTAAAAAGAGACTTTTAAAAAGAAAGAGGGGGCGAGCCCTGTATTGGCAAACAAGAGGGAGGATTTTGAAGAGCCAAGGGGGTTAGGGTTGCTAGGCTAAAATAAATGTAGGAAGTTTGTTGCCTTTCATTTTCTTGATTTTTGGCTGATTTCTTCTGACATTAGTTACAGCATTGAGTATTTTGTCTTTTTTTACTGACAGTTCAAAATTAAAATGAAAAGAGGACTCAGAAGGAACAGATGTTGTTACTATAGATGGCTAGAGTGGTACTTATTATATCTCATTTCTGAGATATAATAATTCTTCTGTCAACTCAAACAGCTTTTTGTCTATTCTTCACCTTAAAAGAATTAAGTCACTCATGGCAAAGTCATGGCACAGCCACACCTTGTCAAACTCAAGTGTTGCAAAAGCTCTCCATCAATCAGCCACCCAAATGTCACTGTGCAACCATCACATGCCACAACTCAACCATGGCAGCAGAGTGTTATTATCTAGTCACTAAATTATACAGTATAGCACCTCTCCTTCTGGCACAAAGTAGCATAACCAGCTTTTAGCTGTTGAGATTGATGCCAATAAATTTTTGGTCGTCTCCTTTCATGGCTATTATTATGCTTCACACTGTAATCAAAGAGAACTTTGCAGTGATTAGTTATCAGGTAGTGGAAAAATTTGGGTGGGTTTTTTAGAAAACATCACAGCTTTGGGTGGAAGATTCCATTACTCACGTGTGTCTACAGCACACAAAATGGGAAAAGGAAGTGGTGATGATTGTCAGTAGAGAAGGTGCAGAATCTGCTTAAAAATTACTGAGTTTCTTTGGATATGTCTCTTCTTTCCATTTGAAAAAGAGCAATTAATTCTTCAGTATAGTGTCACTGCTCAAGAGTTTAAAAATGTCACTCATGGACATCAAATTGCTGCTTATTACAAAAGGTAATTTGTAAATAAGTTTAGAAATAAAGTACTGAATATGATTATAGCTGTATGTGGGGTCAGATTCTTCCTTTCCTGAAGGTATTTGTAAAAATATTTCTCTATTTTGTAGGTTTCATAGACTTTAATGTGAACATGTAGCCATGCAGTCATCTGTCTCTGAAGGCTATTTATGAACAGTGATTTAGCATTTTCTGCTTCTCATTCCCCCATTTGAAAACTTTTTTCTTCCTGTAGTCAGGAACTGGAAACGCTACTGTGCTACCACTCTGGCACTGTGAATAGCAGATAATTGAAGTGAGCAGCTCACAAGTGTTCTGGAGGCGGAAATGTGCTCAAATGAACTATTTGGTGGATGTTTCTGAATAACAAATCCATTCACAGAAATATGGTTCAGTCCAGGAGGAATAAAGAAGGGCCAAAATTGCATGGATTTTATTTTCTGTGAATTAAAAATCTAACCATAATCATTATTACTCAGTGATTTATACACAGCGTCAATGATAAAAGGCTCACTAAAAGTGAGTTGGAAGTGCTGCCTTCTGCAGAGACTGTGCTACCTGTGTTGGTCATAAGAAAGAGTTGATGATGAGTCAGAGCAGTGTGCATCAAACTTTGTAGTAGTAAGGAGCCCTCTGGCTCCATCTGTGTACCTATTACAAGAAAAGGGTTGAGCTACGAAATGGTAGTACAGGTTTTTAACCATTCACCCATCTCTCAGAAAGACTGGAAAGGCTGAAGTTTGAA
>WAAG01057655.1:13347-33921 GCA_013390105.1 Tichodroma muraria | reverse complement strand
TCACATTTTAAAGTAAGATTTCAATGTCTGATTAAATGATTCGTGATGGTTAAAGTAAATACTTTAAGAAGTGAAAATCTGTAATTCTGGTATGTTCTAATGCCTGACTCAAACTAGGATTGTGGCTCCATTACTAATGGAGCATGCTTAGGGATTTAAGTGTTATACTTACCTTTATTAAAAAAGAATTGGATGTTTACAGGATTCCATTTAACTGCAAAGTGTTCCAAGTATGCAGAATACATCACAATTCTTGAAGACTGGCCTTTCTCAGAAAAATTTCTGATATTACACACCTTAGCCACATCATGTGAAGCTCTTTAGAAAAAGATCTGTGTAACACAGAGACAGCTTGGACTGTGGCACAGTGCCTGATCAGCTACAGGCCAACAGACTGATTTTAAGAGATGTGGCTGCATTTAAGCAAGAAGATAGAGAGATCTTTAATAAGTGAAGACAAAGTAGGCCTAGAAAAGAACAGTACAAGTGGGATTTAACTGAATCTTGAGAACAAGTGGAATTTAACTTGAAATCTTGAACTTGCATTTCAGGCAGGAGTGGGGTAGGGAAAGATGGGATAAATAGAATCTGTCATGTTACAGCTTTTTTTTTTAATAATCTTTCAGAAAGGCCATGACTTCTATGAAGGGGTTCGAGCAGGTAAGTACCCACGCCAGAAACACTCCTCAAGCTTAATAGCACACAAATTCACAATTGTGGTGCTTCTTTGGAAATCACTGCAAGTGCATGCAGCAACAGTCCAGGGAAAACTTCCCAGCTTTCCATAGGTTTTGCCTATTGGACTTCTGTGTGGCCAAAATTTTTTACTATTCCAAAGCACGAGAGCCATGTTGTTTCCTTCGTGTAATCTCAGTTTCCTTAAAATTATTTATCCACCTGTTTTCACCATTTCACATTTAACACTGACAGTACTGAGTAGCTACACACATGACTTGTGTCCAGGTTTAGTGTCACCACAGAGCTGGTTCAGCCAGCAACACAATGCTTTAAGACTCAAAATCAAGAACAACCGTTTGTATAGAAAACTCTTAGAACAAACTTACTTGTTACTTTACACCCATTCAGAGATATTCTGAATATGGGAGGTCTTACTGCTAAAAAACTATGTATGTAAATTTAACATTAACTAATTCAGCATTTTAAAGCATTGGTCAAGAGAGGTAGTGTAAAAGTAGAGCAATGGCTCAGCAAGTTCATCCAGGGGACAGACTTCAAGCCTGTCCTTGATCCTACTGCTGATTCACTGTGCAGTTTGTCAAACCCAAAGTCACATCTGTTAGGAGCTGCAGCAATTATTTATATACTGTTCTTCACAAGATGAAATAAAGCATAGGCATTTCTTTTTCCAAGGAGCTTACAGTACAACGCATTTGGATGGATAACTTTTGGTTGGACTTCTAATTTTATTAGAAGTATTATCAAGCATTATCACCACCTCCTCATTGTTTTATCACCTCAAGTATTATCACCACCTCCTCATTGTTTTATATCTGTCTTTATGGAGCAGTTTAAAATCCACTTGAGGAACAGATATTAGAGTGTCTGCTATTAGTAACACCATATTAGAGATAGCCTAGGGTGAGAGATGCAAAATTTATTCATACAGTGTGGGCAAGGTTTCTGATTTTAATTAATTAGTCTTTAGCACTTATTAGCACACACTCCTTTGAAGAATTTACCACGTGTTGAAAAGTGGTTTTCATTATGTTGGTAATGGGGACAAGGATATCTTAAAAATACTGTTCCTTGGATATATTCTAAATCAGCAAATAAGCTGCTGAAATGTAGTTATTCAGGAAGTGACAAACTCCAAGCCTGAGAGTCAGAGGAACACCAACTGAATTTCTCCTTGCAAGGCACAAGGTCATGAAACCATCTGGGACTGCAGTAGAGTACAAAGGCAAATCCCTTGTCAGTACAGCCAGGAAATACACAAACTGCTTGTAAAGAGAGAGGCTGCAAGAACAGCAGTTGGGAAACTTCTCTTTTATACAGGATGATGTAGCAAAAGTGTAACTGTATCAGGAAAAGGAAAAAAACAAACCCACCAAAGATCCAACTGCACTGAGGGGATTGCTTATAATAATAATTTGTTCCTGAAGCACTTCTTTTCTCTGCTTACTGCATAGATCATGTTTCTCAGATTTTCAGTCTTAGCATTGTTTCTTTTGTTGCAGAGGAGTGTAGAATCTGACTCAAGATCACTTTTGTAGTTTGATCTAATTTCATAAAAATCATTATCCATCAATGTGCTGAGCATCATTTTTAACAGGAAGGGAGATTATTAAGTACTTCAGAGAACCAACCATTGTGAATAAAATTGATAAAAGTGTTAAATACTAGCTTTGTCTTTCTTAAAGCTTTACATTGCAAGCATTTAAGAGCCAGCTCTTGACCCTCTCTACCACAAAAAGATCTACCACCAGAAAAAGTTCAGTTACAACAATCAGATTTTACTTTAGGAATGTTTCTCAGCAGCCAATGGCCACAGGTCAGTTTTTAATAATACCTTTCATCTGCTTCACCCCATAATTTTAAAAGGCTTTCTAGGGAGTAGTTTTAAAGCTTTTAAAACCTGCTTTGACCTGAGGTCAAAATTTCTTTTTTTTTTTTTAAGCCAGTTTTCTTTCAACCTGAAAATCTGCTGTGACAGTCTTCCCTGTTTATGATTCTTGTGTTTGAAGCTATTAAAGAAAAGCCAAAACTCTTTAAGCATAAAACACATGGATCGTATTTCATCAGCACTTTCCTATAAAATGGTAAATGTGGACTTGGAACACACGAGGTATCAATTTTTCACCTTGATTAATAGAACAATATGTAAATTAAGAAATGCATAGGTCTGGGTAGTTGCCAAGAATTGTTTTTCAAATCTTACTGCCTAAGAAAAGTGGTCAGTGCTCAAACACATCCAGGTAGGATACAATCTCAGCAGCAAATCCCAGGGACAAGTATCTGTTAAATCACCCTCCTAACTCTCTGTGCAGAACATGCACTTGAAATGGAGTGTAAAGGTCTTCTGCATCTTGCTGATCCTGCAAAGATGATATTTCTGTGCAGCTTCTGCCATCTCCCCTGCAGTGCTGGCAGATGTAAGCTGTACCCTGGGCACCCCAGGGCCCTGCACGAGCAGAGAGATTTTAAGGCAGCGAACAGAATGTCAGGGGCTTGGAAATAGCAGAGTTTTGACTGTGTGCTGCAGGAAGCTCAGCAACAGAGCACTGATGTCTGGTAAAGTCACTGCTACTGAACAGAGGGCTTGGGGATTTTGATTAAGAAAGGTGAAACACAAGAGCAAACCCTTAACGTGATGTCTGTAATGAGTTACTTTTATCATAATGAATTTCCTTTAACCTACCTTAGAAGTCTTCAGAATTCTTATTCTGGTTCTGTAATGATTGATCTCAAGATGGAGAGACACAGAATATAAAGAAGTCGATGCAGAAAGGGAATATTTTCATGATACTACAAGAATACAAAAATTTTGACTCATACAAGATTAAAGACTTCATTGGGGAGACCACTATGAGCATTGAGTTTATCCACCAGAGTAGAACTGGCCACAGATCCAAACAGAAAGATGAACTTGAATAGACAAGCAGTACCCAGTTCTGAGTGGAGAAGTGGCAGCACTTAGTACAGCATGGCAGAGTGGAAGCTGTAGTAACATACACATGGACACTTTTCCCTCTTTAATTTAAACCACCTCTAGTCAGCATTGGCTTTTGAGGACAACAGCCTGTTCTGACTAGATTGGAGAAAATCAGTAGACAGGTAATACTTCAGTGGAATAAATATAATTGATTTGGGACAATTACATCTTTTGACCCAAACTAATCAGTGGTTTCTCCATGTTCAGAAATAACTTGGAAAATCATAGCTTTTCAGTAAGTTACCCAGTTGAACAACATAGTAAAAGCACTCTTTTACAGGAAATTTCCTTTAAAGAATTGTCCTTATGAATTCTGTTTTCTGTGGAATTGCAGTTTCCCATATAACAGGTTACTTTTTACAATTCATTTGTTTCTAAGGAGTCCTTAGTTCCCTATTTGCAAGTAAATGGATGTAGGGCTCTGATTTGCTTTGCTCTTTAGGGATATAAGCTAAAGAGTTGTGATGACTGTATGTCTTCAGCTACAGAAATATTAATTAGTGTAGTTATCATTTAAATGGTGTTTATCTTCTAGCCACTCTCAACCATTAGCTAAAGATAGAAAAGTTAAAGAGAAGTTTTCAGGTCACATTTTTTTACTACAAGTTGGTAGGCAGGCCACAATCCCTTTTTTTTTTTTTTTTTTGATAAGCACACTCTTTAGGTAGGTATTCTTTTCATTGAACATAAAATTCTACCCCCTTACACATTCCTCATCTTGGATATTTCTATTTCATTCAATAAGAACAAAGTCAGAAAGTTTTTTTAGAAAAACATGACAACTTACCCAAAAAATAGTTGCTATTTTTTGAAATGTCTGGTCTCTGTGAGTATCATACTTCACCTGCCTTCAGAACCATCCCATTAAAAACTCTTTGTCAGAAAATGCACAAATAAAGACCATCCTCCAGAGAGAAATTCAAAATGTGCTCTCCCTTTCTGCCCATCCTCTCTTATATGCTGTGGGCTGTGTTGGTCAGGAGGTTCACCCAGGCCACAGGTGCATCTCCAAATCAGTTGCTGAACTCCCTCACCTGAAGGGAATGTGTGTCCTGAGGGTTGTTGGCAGTCAGTGCATCTAAGGGAGCCACAGTTCTTAAAGCTGTTCTTCTTTAAATGATAAAATTTCCACATTTTCAGTAGCATCTTTATGGATTTTTTAAAGCCTGAAAGGTGCTTGGAAGGATGCTCTGGAATTCCATTAAGACTGGTCATTTTTAAACACAAATTAACTCCTTCTTGTTTTATTGTTTGCTAATGCAGCCATTGCTGACATGCCTTCAACATTCCTGTGATAGAGAGAATGTTTTTTGGGAATTGGCATTTTCTTGTTAGCCTTTTACATGTGATTCATTCTGTGATGGTTTTTATCTTCAGTGATGTATTTCCCAGGATGCAGCATAAAGTCTATATACTAAGATTATACAGATTGTCACAGTTAAATCTACCCAGGCCTCAGTAGCTGTCAGTATTTACAAATAAACACCCTCGGTTCCCACAGAGATACCCTGCCTTACTCTTTCCTCGTGAGTTATTTCATTATTGGTTTATGTGATGTGTTTAAATTAGCTTTAGGCACTTAGCAGCACTGAGTCATCTCCTGCACTCTCCCAAGAGTCAGCTTTTGCACAGAGGTGTGAAAGCCTTGTCCAAAAGCAGCACCGCACTGTCCTGGTCCCAGGCTCCCACGAAGACGCGCAAGTCAGCCAAGAGCGGCAGGCGTGACCAAACCACAAATTTCAGGTCTATTCCTTCAGCTCTTGGGCTGTTTCTGCAGTGATCCACTCTTCCACGTATCATCCGGCAACTCCCAGAGACATCTCTGGGCAGGTCACGGCCTGGGAACTTTAATTGGAGTAGAAACACCTATGTTACAGAAACTCCGCCTTCTCCAGAGCGCACAGATCGGTCTCGCCCGTGTAACCACGGCAGTGACCTGTCCTGGTCGTATCAGCAATCTTAAGTCACGTTCATTGGAGGACGTTTAGGAGTAACTTTGGTGTTTCTCTGTTCCACCTGACAGTGCTGATTGACAAAGACCAGTCCCCCAAATGGAAGCCAGCTGCTCTAGAAGAAGTCAGTGATGAATTTGTGGACAACTGTTTTAAACCGCTGGGAAACGATGATCTCAAGCTGTAAAGATCAAACCTGTTGGCATCTTATCTGCTTAGTTATGTGATATAAAAGTTCATAGTAGTGTGATCAATTTGGACAAGACTTTTTTAGCTAGCCTGAGATTCACAAGGCTATTTTTTTTTCATTCAGTAACATTCTCTGTAATGCAAAAATAATTTTATCTCTGGTTAATAATGGGAAAAATCGCTTCAAGGCAAAGTGTTATTTTTACTGCTTTACACAGTGATTAACATTTAATTTTTTTGCTTCAACTTTTAGTTTAGGAGGAGCCTTTGGGGAAAACAGCACGGTTAAGGGGTGACCTAATAAGCAAAAAGTCAAGAGACCTTTTGTGTTCTTGGCTCTGTCACTGATCTGGTAAATTGGGATTGTGCCACAGATTCTTCTGCATACAATGAAAATAAAATATGGTTAAACCTTTAATGCAGCCAGAGCTACAGAGGAAAATGCAAGACAGAATCCACAGTGTTAAATATCCTTTTAAATAAAAGCTCAGACTGATATATTATTAGCCTGAGAACAAGAAATTGTTCTATTGATATAACATTTGGTCATTTTTCAGCCTTGCTGTGTGATGTAAACATTGTTTCAAATGTGATAATGTTGCCAGAGCCTACAGCATATTTCTCTTTGCTTGCATAGCCAATTTTTAAAAATGTCATTATGTCTGATTCAACTGCATAATCAGTATTTCACGATTTCAAAAAATTGCTGGTTTCTCTTGGTCTTACGGTGGTGAAGAAACAAGTGCCTCAAACCTTGCTGTGAACACCAAGCAGCACATTTCCAGTGCATTCAAGGTGGCAGGGTTCTGATGCTAATAATACATGAAGTTACACAACATAACCAGAACCCCTTGATACAAGTATTTGTGGGAGGGAAAAATTATTTTTTTCTATTGTGTATGCAACAGACAGCTACTAATCTTCCTTCAACATTACGCCTTCTTTTTTATGCTTATCAGATCATGTAGTGGTGTTTCTTCCTACTTACTTCTACACTTACAGGCAGGTCACAAGTACAAATTCTGGCTTCTCTGAAGACCCAAGGAAGAAAATTCCTGTTCAAATGCCATAGTCAGTAACCAGCACGGGGGAATCAAAAAGTCAGAGCTGCAGCAGAACCATTGTGGAGTTTTCAACATTGGGCAGTTTTTATCACCAGCAGCAGTGGTCTGCGATGGCTAAAGGCTCCTTCCTTTCTAGGAGCTGTTGCCTGGAAACAAAGTCCAGGAAATTTAGGCATCAAGGTGATCTACCAAGAGTAACTTTGAAAAAATCAGAGGTGAGCAAATGGAGAGCTAAATCAAGAAAAAACGGTCCCTTGCTTTGGCACTAGTCTTGTAAGATAAAACTGTTAAAAGTTCAGCTGCGAGTTCATGTTACGTGGACATAATTGTTATGGGACTGTCCTTGAGTTTAGTTCCAAAAGGAATTGAGATTTTATTAATACCTCTAGGGTAATTCTGAAAGTATCACGTGACTTTCTACCTCAAGCTGGTCCCATAAGAAGTGCAAACCTCCCTCTGTATTATTTAAAATTTTCGTGTGTTTTACATTCATAAACAATTGCTATTTTTAATTTATTTTTTAAAGATTGGTTAATTCCATTATTTTTGTATAAAGGGAGCAGTCTTCAGCCAACTATATTAAATGAAAAATACAGTAATTCCCAGGGAGTAAGGATCATGCCTCCTCTGATTGAAAATGACATAAAAGATTTTAGGAAGAACATACTTTCGAATTAATAAACCTAGACTTGCATGTTCAGTTGCTTCCAAAATTTATGTGAACAGGAATTATCCCAAGCTCAAGGTAATGAGATCCTGTCCAATCTGTGCAATTCTGTGTTTTTTTCAAATAAAAGGCATACAAGCAGATGGTAAGTTGAATTTTATTTGGTCCACAAGAAAATATTTTCCACAAAAAATATTGTAAAAATATATTGTAGTGTGTTTAGTTTGGGAATACTGATGTGCCTTACTCCAGAAATACCAGCTTTACAAAGTTGTGCTGCAGTTAATGTATTTTGAACCATTATTAGAATATCAGGTCAGTCACATCATATCCACTCAGATTAATCTTGTTTCCTGGAGAAAATATAAAGCAAATGTATTTTTAACTCCTAAATAGAAGTAAACAGTTTTGCAGAGTATGCCAGTCCCAAACTGGAGTGCCTTTATTACACAAAATCAAGTCAAAGAATCAATGGTAACTTAGCTGGAAACCCACTGTCAGCGGCTCTGTGAAACTCTAGCACAGCTTAGCACACATTTATTTAGGTGAAAATTTATCTTTATTTTTACGTTGTATTACTACTGTGCCTATTAGCTGTAAAGCAGAGCTCTGGAGAGAGATCTCCCTCAATCTCTTACCAGACTGTAGCACTGAACAGATTTATTTTCTATTAAGGGTAAGTGCATTATTTATAAGGACAGCATCCTGTAAGAGATGATTTTCCTGGTGAGAAGCTGTCTCCCTGTTGTTTGCCAAGCCTGTTTGCTTCCATTTGCTGTGTGCCTTCCCTGAAGTGCCAGTGTCATGGAAAAGCATCGTAAAGCAGCTGGAATTGCACTTGGGGCCATTCTGAAGCTCCTGTAATCTTCAGGCACCAGCGAGGGCCGAGGTTGGTGGCTGCAGGTGAGGGACTTGGGTGGGCCACCGAGCAGCTGGGTCACCCCACACGGCAGCTGCTCCACAGGGGAGCAGTCCTCGGGCATGTTCAGCGTGCCTGGGTGACCTCCTCCCCGGGAAATTCCGAGTGCTGCTCGCAAGGGGTGCTGGAGTGGAAGCTCAGGCTGGTTTAAAACTCTGCCTGCTGCCGGATGGTGCGGTGGCAGCCCGCCAACGGGGAGCTGCTGTCAAAAACGCATCTGATATTCCTGAGGAGTGTCAGATGCTAAGGCTACATCCAGAGGAAGGATTTGAGACACGGCAACAGGAAGCACCGCAACATCCCACTGCCCGTGGCAGCCGCCAGGGTGCCTTGTACAGGGCAGTTCCACCTCAAGGTGCTCCGACAGTGCAGTTTCCTACCTGCTCCTCACCTGCCTGGCCAACAATGGCCATGGAGCTTTGGCTTTTTTATTTTTAATTACTGTGGTTAGCAGTGTTAACATTCTTGAGCCCACGCTCATGTTAGAAAGGTTGGCCCTTTTTTTCTTTTTTTGTAATAAAGCTTTATTTTAGTTAGAATAAGAATAGGAATTTTTTTTAATACTGTGGTTAAGCAATATCCAATTGATATGTACTGACTTGATCAGTGTTTTGGCTTTGCTTTCTAACTCACACTAATATATGGAGGTATTTTAGAGCAAACAGAGTATGATCTAATGTTTTCTATGCTGTAGAAGTTGAAGGAACGCCACTGTTAGCAGGAGAATTTAAGTGAACCATAAAACCTTAGTCCCACTTTGCAAATGGCTTTGATGACGACTACGTAACTTCCAAGAGGACGACATTACAGCCTAAGCTGATTCCGTTCCCTTTTCCAGCAAAAGCCTGAGAACAGCCTTAATAACAGGTCACTGGGAATGCAGTCTGGTCAGTGGGATTTAATGGCAGTCTTGTGCTGTGTCACGGAGAAGCATTTTTCACCCTTTATTCCTGATGAAACCACTTCCCCATATAGGTGAACTTCAAATACCTAAGTTTGTAAGTTTGTGTCACAGCATTTGCAAAACAGCTCAATTCATACATACACTGTCTTAGGTCAGAGAATAAGCTAAAAGCAGCATTTGACATGGTCCTCTTTCTGCTTGCTTCCCATTGCTTGAAAAATCATGCTTTGGATCATTTACTAGAACTATGTGTACCTTTTAAAAATAGCAACAGCTTTAGCCAGTATGGAAAGCATTTCTCTATAAAATGAAAACAAAATGGGAAGCACTTTGATCTAGGAAAAAGAGCTATGTCTTTTAAACTGGGCATCGCAGAAAAAGGAGCAAACGGGTGGTAAAAGCCAAGCTGTTAGAAGGCCTTCACTTAGTATAAAATGTCAGCAACATTGTACCTTTGCGATGAACGGCAATAATCCATCCGTGTCCTGATCTGTTAAACGCCAGTTGTGAGTGCAGTGGGTCAGGCCGCAAGTCCTGGGCAAGCAAGGAGCAGTGTGTGGGTGCACTGGGGGAGAAATGCAGCCCTTGAGCTTTGGGCCTAAGGCTTAGTCCCTAACTCTGCAGTCAGAGCACTGCTCAGGGCTGGGGCTCCTGCTGGCATTGCCATGAACAGGTTCTCCGACGGGGAAGCAGCAGCCTACAGGAGCTGAAGGAAGACGTCCTGTCACAAGGGTGATACTTCAGAGAGGAATTCCAGTGTAATGCAGGCACAGCTCCCAAGAAACAAACTGTCCTACAGCACTGCCACACCTTTGAAGGTTTCTTTCACTAGTTACCATCAGTAGTTTTTGCACATCTCTCTGGGTTACAGTAAAACAACAAAACCAAATCCTCCCAAACCAGCACCCTAACGCAAAAAACCCCAAACAAAACCAAAAAACCAAACAGCTTTGGTCTGAACACAGCGACCAGATGTCACTAACCTACCTCACTGCAGGGTTTTAGAGACAAGCTTTCATGCATTTACAGAAGCATCTGTTAATGGTAATGCACCGCTTATCCACACTGGCATGTTTCTCACTGGTTCACTTCAATGGAAGGTGAATAGCGTCATCATCCAAATGGTTCCCTGCGTACTGCCGGGGTTTACAAAGCACCTCTCGTCACCTTCATTATTTTGTGGTTTTACAGATTTAGTTAGGTCACAGAATCAAAGTAAAATTTATGACAGCAGTAACCTTTGCTACATGCAGACCTTGATTTCACTTTAGCTAAACGCAGACAAATTCACCAAGCACAGAGAGTTCATCTCACCTACCTACAGACCGACCACTGATCTTTTATGCAGAAAATAGAAATAATACACATTTTGGCCTCTGTGGCAGTGCTTGTAGACGTGCAGGGCAGCCACAGTCTTCTCATCTTTTTAACGCTAATTTCTGGTCACATCCAACACATACAAAGACAGAGTATACTCAACATACGGCTGACAACAAGTGACACTTGATGAACAGGTTCTGCTGTGATCCGAAGAGTTTGTTAGCAGTCTACGTCGAAGGCAGATTTTCTCAGGCTCTCTCTGCAGTCACCTCCCCGCAGCGGTGCTCAGGGGACAGCCGGGGGCGCTTTACCCGCACGGGCAGCGCGCTCGGGGCGCTCTCAGAGGGGCCGGGCTGCGGCAGGGCTCAGGGCACGTCGCTCTCGATGAAGGGGATGTCGCTGTACTTGCTCTCGGTCACCGCCCACTGCTTGACCGCCTGCTCCAGGATCTCCCGCGACAGCCGGTGCGCGTAGTCCAGCACGATGGTGCTCGAGGGGCCCTTCTCCTCCGCCTTCACCGCCAGCAGCGACGACTTCTCCCCGGCGCACCCCTCGCCACCTCCCCCGATCCTCTCGTCCTGCACAGCGCCGGAACCTTGGAAGGCAGCCTTGGATTTGATGCATCCCATGGTACGCTGGAAAACGCAGCTGCAAATTTCAGTTCAACTGCATGTTTTGATAACCTGGAAGCGGTCCCCTTGTTCGATGCAGCGTCGCTGCTTCTCGCCAGTGGCTCCAGTTATTTTCAAACAACAGAACATCTCCTTTGGTGCTTTTTTCTGAGGAAATCTGTCAAAACAGTGTTTCATATAAAGGCAATAAATAGTTTACCATTTTCAGTGAGCTCAAAGGAAACCTAAATTCACTACAGGCGCTTGTAGGAGCAGCTTAAATAAATCTCTGCCCAGCGTGCGTAAAACGATTTTTATCGGTAACTTCCATCTACTACAAGTAGGCAAAGTTTGACCTGAATTCACGCTGCCTTTGAATGCAACTCCCAGTACAGGATGTAGGCCATCTAGGAATGTAAAAGTCTTAGAAAAAAAAATAAAGTCTGTGTTTTCCAAGCTGACAGCGCGTTGCGCTTCTCCTGAAACTGCAAACAAATGCTGTTTAGCTCCAGGGACTGCTGCTGCTGGAAATAAACACCAAAACCACCCCACGGAAGCTCCTCACAACCACCGTCGCCAGAGTCCCGTGTCGTGGCTGTCACACGCCCTCTTGGCACGATGACACTAATTCCCAGTGTCATTCTGCTGTTGCTCAAGGAGGCTGGAGCAGGACAGCCACCAGAAGGTATTCACAAGGAACAAGAGCTGGTTTTGTTTTTTCCCTTCGAGAGGGTAGGGAAAGCAGCAGCAGCCTGCTGTGATCAAGGCAGTTCCAACAGAGCCAGAGCACCATTCTCACTAGAGCAGGACGACTCTACATCTAGAGAAGGGAAAGTGACCAACGAAACACCTGTCAGGGTCCTTTACAAAGTCCTCAAGATCCAGAACTGGTCAACTCCAAATTCTGGTACATGGGTTTTTGTTTACTGGCCTACAAAGTTGTTTCTGGGGCTACTTTCTCTCAGGCAAAGCAGAATCTCACGATACGCCTGACTTTGCTTGGCATGCACTTACCCACTTATCCGAGTTAACAGACTGCCAGCCAAAATAAAGACTGCGCAGCACAGAAACCAACTGTTCCCTACAGCTTCACCCAATGACGTTGTACTAAGGTCAGCCAAAGTTAAAGATTTTTTGTAAATAGCCTTTGAAAACACAATCACGGCAAAGATATTAAGCCTTATTTATTTCCTTTATACACTGGAGGAAATAGGGGCTCCAATCCAGTAACCTGATCACAGGCAAATATTTGCAGAGGAAGTCAATCCCATTTGCAGGCAAATGGTGCTTCACAGGTAGGACGGGACTTCCCCGGTCCAGCGGCTGACTCAGAAGAACCAGATTCTAGGGACACGCTCCTCTCGTCTCTTTGCTGCTTCATAAAAACCACTGCTACCTGTTTGCAGGGCTGAAGTGCAGCACAGAAGAGGTGGCTGGTGCTCCTGGCAGGAAGTCAGTACTGAAGGGCTCCAGAAACCCCCAAGTCCGTGCAAATATTCTCACACCTTTAGCTTTGTACCAGGACATTTCAGCATTGTAGGGGAACGTTTGTAAACCACTTCAATGAAGTTCAGCGAGTCTCCTTTGTGCACACTGACCTGCTGCAGCACAAGCCCAGTGCTTTGGGACAGGCACTGTAGTTCACAAACCCTGCTTCCAAGGGCTGACCTCCACTTGCAGTTTTGCCCAACACAGAGGAAAGCCAAGCTATCAGATTTTTATTCCAATAGCTCATCATTAAATGAGCAAAGACTGGATGGATAACTCGCAGTAGATGAGTAAACAGCAGGATTCCCTTCACTGCCCAAAAAACTACATTTATCCCCATGGAGGTTCATACTCATGTCTATCCATCACACACACTGATCAAACTTAACATGCCTACAGACCAGAGGCCAAGGAGAGGCCTGGAAGCAATTCAGACGGCTGAATAATGCAAAGCTTTAATAGTAATATCTCGTGCATGTCTAATTTCAATATCTACCATTAATAAAACATTAATACTAATCACTTCCACTTGCTCTTCTGGACAAATATGTAGATCCAAGTACGTGGTAAAGAATCACTAATGGCAGGCACCACCCAGCACTGCTGATACCTGCAAGCTGCACTCTTGATCCAGCCAAGGTAATACACAGCTTCAGCGTATTTTTATCAGAGCTTATCCCTGATGCTTTCCTTAAAATAGACTATTCAGATTTGGATTTTTTTTATCCAAGTCTGGAGCTATAGTTTTTCTTTTTTATTTTTTTTAGATTTTTAGTGGAGATCTGTTAAATAGAAGCTAGCTTTAGTTAGGATTTTATCATTGCTTTAATGTTTCCCTCGTGCAGCTGGAGACTTCTGTTAGGGGAGACCCAGCAGATGAGTTAGTGTCTAATGGAAAGGACAGAATATGAGTAGAGGGAGGATAAACTCCTAAAGCAGGTAGGGAGAAATTCCCTAAGGTCAGCATCTTCCTCTGCAGAACCCACCACCTCTGCCTCTTCATCTGGCCCAGTCAAACGTTCTGGGACTATCCTACACAGAGGACAGGGAGCAGACAACAAGGCACACAATACAACTCAACTGTTCCAAATCACTTGAGCTTCAAAGCAGAAGTTCAAATTCTAGTTTAAAATTCTTAATTCTAGTTTAAATTCTAAATCCTAGTTTAAATTCTTCCCTGTTGCTCATTTCATTCTTTACAGAGCTCAGTACTCTCCAAGCCACTGCAGTGAGTGTTAGTTTGCCCAGTCTACTGGAGTTAATAATTGTTGGCACGGAAATGATTGCAAATGAAGCTGCCCTCAACCTTCTGTCTGCTTCCTTGTTTTCCTGACAGCCCTTGCCTGCACACACACGGTAAAGTGCTGTTTAAATGCTCTCTGCCTAACTCTCTCAGAGTGTTAAGTTCTGACAAGGATTTTAGCATCTCTCCCTTTCCCCACAAAGCTCATACCCTGAGAGGGAAAAAACCCCAACAAGTTAAACCAGCTCATTTTACTCCCAGCACGATGTTTCATCCTGCAACTGCACAAGGCAAAACTGTGTGAGAGGAGCCTGTTCTGCCAGTGCCCGAGCTCTGCCCTGTGGCCAGCTGTGCCTCAGACGTCGCTGCATGGACGGTTTGGGGCTCGGGCCAAGAGCTCTGCAGCGCAGTTCCTCACGTGACAAAGCTGCTGGGCTTAGCTGGAGCCAGAGGTCAGCGAGCTCTGCCTGCTCTGCTCACTCTCAACCAGCAGCTAAAGCAGCACCAGCACAAACCAGAACTCGTCTTCTCTTTTTAGAGACAGATTTTACAGTAGGTGAAACGCTGATTAATTAATCTGAAAAATATAGACTACTAGTTGTGTTCAATTTTACTGGATGTACAGTCAAAATGTTTTTAAATGCTTCGTTTAACTTCAGCACGACAAATACTGCGTATGACTTTATTGAAAGTCTTGAAAACAATCAATTCCATATTGGAATTGGAAGTTCCCAAGGATAAGTTCAGGTGCTTTTTCTCCTACTCCTTTATTTCCTGTGGTAATACTAGGGGAGAGAAAATATGGAGGGGGTGGTAGCTGAACTCACCGGGCACACGAGGACTAAGCAGTCTCTTTGCCAGCCTGGCAAAGTGTTTCCTGCCAAGGTAAGTTCATTTCTAACTACTGAAGGAAACAAAACAATGGTGAAAGGATGCCTGCAATTCACTATTAGACAATATAAAATAGAGGAAAAAAGCATTAATCACGTAACTGCCATTTTTAAAAACAAATAGGATTTCTTAAAACATTAAAATAATCAATAAAAATAATTGCAAAAAGGTAAATGTGAGATAGCAAAATTAAGGATTTCACTTGCCTCTGCAATACGTATGATGAAAACAGGCAGAAGAGTGTTTTGCTGTTATGCAACATCTGTAGCCATCCTAAGCAGGTAAGATCCTGCTACCATTTAAATGTTTTCCATCCATGAGAACCTCAGGAAAAAAATCTTGAAGTTCAATATTATGCTATAAGAAATTACTTCCTGCAATACTTTAAGTTACAGCAGTCACCAGATTAAAAATAAGTCATAGTTTTCAAAACAGCTTCAAAATGTGCAGCTTTGCCCAGCTGAAGGCAGCAAGTAATTCCTGCTGTGACAGAGCCAACTTTTTGGTCTAAATATGACTCCTCCTCCAGCAGGGACGCTTTCAGTTTTCCCCTGGTAATCTGCAGGAGAAGCTCAGAGTGCCACTTACCAGAACCACGTCTGCTTCTAACAGGTTGTCCCCTCGTCCCCAGGAGAGCACAGACAGCTTCACGTCTGGGACTCTGCAAAGGGAACCCAGGAACAGAGCTTAGCACTCTCCAGGATGCCAGAGGTGCACATTATTACCAAGGTGATCAGTCTGTAGTGCTGGCCTTGCACAAGCCTGCCTGCCTTTTCTCCTACACAGAACTTGACTTTGACAAAGGTAAAAGGATGATACAGCACTTAATAAATTAGATTGAATGACAGGCTGCAACAATTCATACACAGCTCCTAATGCCGAGCTCTGAGTGGGGCCACTGCTTGGGCAAGCGGCTCCTGACCATCTGCAGGATGCCAACCTCCTCCCACAGCAAGTCCAGGTAAGGAGGATTTCAGCAAGGATGCAGGAAGGGCAATGTGTCCCATCTGTTGCCTCAAAAGTTCTCTCCCGTTTTCCCTTCTTCCTCTCAAAGCTTCTACTGAGACCTGGACCTCAATCATGCAAGGACACAGGGAGAGTAGTCAGGCAGTCCCAGTGCTGCCATTATCATGGAAACAAACTCTGGAACGAAGGTATTCCAAGTTGGACTTTGGGCAGGTGACCTACCAGCAGAGGTAACCAAACAGCGCGTAGGCCTCCGCACCCCATCACATAAAATATTCACACCCTCCGTGCAATAATGGAGAGGAAACCCAGAACATCCTCTGCCTGCCTCTCCCTGACGAGGTGGGCTGTAATTCAGGAGCACACGTGGCACTGGCCTTCGGACACTCTGCGGCTCCGAGCAGAGCAGCGGCACATAAATGGCAGAGGGATGAATCGTTCACCCAGTGCTCAGCATCCCCTCCGTGGCTGCAGGACTCGGAGCTCCCTGTGCAAAGCAGCCCCAGGCAGGGGCTCCCAGAGCAGTACAACCCACCAGGCTCTCGGTTCTGCCTCTCCCTAACATCCAGCTTCCCGCAAATCCTACAGAGGAGATGCACTGCATAACATCTATTATAACAACTTGTCCTATCATAGGAAAACGATACAGTTACAATAAACGGCTACAGTCACTTTAAGACAAGCACAATATCAAAGATTCTGCTGCCTCAGGCAATCACCGACACCCAAATATCCCAAAACAACTCAGGACATGAAAAGCAAAAATGGAGATCTCCTTCCTCTCAGAGCCGTCCCCTCCCTCTCCCATTGCTCAGTGCCAACAGGAGATAAGAGCCACAGATTGGAAAAGGCTGGATGCAGCAACTGCAAACAACTGCTGTGCAGGATTAGCATGGAAGTGAAAGCCTCCTGGTTATCTGTCTCGAGGTACGTGCTGGAATTTCAAAGGCTTGGGTTTTTCCCCTCCATGGCCAGAACTGATAAAGCTTTTCCAGGTTTCTAAGACAGTTTGTAACTGAATGGGGAAACGACACATTTGCTTTTCCAAATCAGGCAGACCTCTAGTGTACTTTAAAAGTCTTTTCGATAAGAGCACAGCTGATCACTGAATCATAAAATTGGTTTGGTTGGAAAAGGCCTTTCAGATCAAGTTCCACCATTGTCCCAGCACTGCCACATCCCCAACTAAAACCTGTCCCTAAGGGCTACATCTCCACATCCTATAAATACCTCCAGGGATGGTGACTCCACCATTTCCCTGGGCAGCCCGTTCCAATCCTGACCACCCTTTTCAGAGAAGAATTTTTGCCAATATCCAATCTAAAACTCTCCTGGCGCAACCTGAGGTGATTTCCTCTGGATCTTGCTTGTTACCTGAGAGAAGAGACTGAGCCCCACCTGCCCACAACCTCCTTTGTCAGAACACTGAGTTACTAAATGGAAGCAATTTCCATGTCAAATTTCATCTCTCAAGCACTTTAGCAATGCAGCTAAGGAACATGAAAATCTTCAAACTAGAGGGAAAAACAAGAGATAAAAAAATGTTTCTTCTTACTTCACTTTATGATTTACATGCACAGTGCAAGTGGGGTGTTTTTGCTGTTAAATAGTACAGCTGTGTTAATGTGAGTTTTTATGCTGACAAGTTCTAGAAATCTAAAACCAGTACTGACTTAAAACAATTAAAAAGGCAAAAAGCCCCATAAAATCAAGAACCAGTCTGCCCCTTCCCCAAGACACACAACCACAGAAGCCAGGAACAAAAACAAGTGCTTCCTGCACTGTTCTAGCAATCTTACTCAAGCTGTGGGAAGCGTCAAACAAAGATAAAGTACCAAAAAGAACCTTTGGGTGAAAATACCAGTAGCTCAGAGAACAGCAATGCCAGTAGGTACAACCCTCAGCAGCCACAATGTTATTCTTCATCCAGGAAAAAGAAATCTTGTTAAAAGCAAAGAACACTCTGTGCTTGGTAGCTGTCTAATTTCATGAAAGTAAAACTGTACCCAGTCGGCCTGTCCTGAAATCCTCCCTCCTGTGCAGCAGTTTATTCACCAGAACTGCACACACAGCTCAGGGGGCAGCCTGAAGGCCATTGGAGAACAGGATGCTAAAAACTTCTTACAGGTTCTGCTCATATTTTACCTCAGCTACTTGTCCAAACAGCCGTACAGACTGCTGCTAGTCCAAATTTGGACAGAAATGCTTACAGTGTATTGATGTTTTTTCCCTCAGTGTCCCAGAATACAAGCATGCACCAGTACAGACTGTGCCAGACTACGGACAAGAGGGAACATTAGCTTAACTACCCCCATAGGAACAGGGTAAGGATGCCTACCATTGATGGAAGCCTGTTTTCTAGGTGGGTAATAGTGGAGCAATGGATTTCCTTAGCAATTAAGGCCTTGGAGTGAGGCCTTAATTGTGTAGAAGTGTAGAAGGAAGGGCATGAAGAAGATGCAGGACTTCTCAGAAACTCCACCTGCAGGAAGTTTAGCCAAGACTTAAGGAACCCAACTACAGAAACTGTAGAGGAATGCCTTTGGAAGGGAAAGCAAATAGTGATAGAGGAGATCCCCAATTCTCCAAAACCCCAAATACAAAATAACACTCAAAACTGGTGAGTGAACAGAAACAAAATACCAGAAATGGATATAAAGTTTTTGACATATAGGTACAGCTGTTTCCTTGCCCTGCATAACACCAAAGGATGCAGGTTCAACACTTCTTTCAGCAAAGCTCACAGCTCTTGTAATTATCAGCCCTTCCCATCTGTACTAGCTGCAAATCCATGGTCTGAAGACCATCCCCACAGCAGGGAAAACACAAGGTGGTACACCACACCAAAGGTGTCAGAGACAGTGGCCAAGTCCCACACTGAGGTTAGACTGCTCTAAGGCACAGCACTGGGCCCTGACAAAGCAGCCTCTTGGTTTATTGCAACGCTCTAGGAATGAACACTGGAATGAACTAGAGTGGAAACAGGAATGTTCCTACATATACCACAAAACTTCCATCCCAACAACTCGATTGTGGAGTCACGGCCTTCCTACTAACAGTCCTCTTCAAGAACACATTGAAACATTAAGCTGCTTAGACTAAGGACTCAGGATCTAGCCTGGTTTGTAAAGGTGCATTATCGTCCTCCACAGGTGCCAGGCAGAGACAAAGCTGCAGACAATGAAAAGGGATGCACAAATCTTTACGAGCAAGAAAAGCCCCTCCTGCAGCTATTGCTGGCTGCTGCCCAGCCTGGGGATCCTGCCAGCAGGAACTGAGGAGCAGCAGCAGCTAAAACAGCGGATCGGTGTCTCAGGCTGACAGGGTCGGGTTTTATTGTAGTGGCTGTCACAAGATTCAACTACGAACATATGGAGCTGCAGAGCATAAGGTATGAATGAGGGACATTGCCTGGCTTTGTGACACCCTCAGGAAGCCAAAGGCTCCACTGGATTAACACAAATGAAAGTCAGAAGGAAGGAGACGGTCAAGATTTGCCCAAGATCAGCCACAGAAGAGCAAAATAAAAGCAGCACACAACCCCATTCTGTTCTTTAATCTCCAGAAGCTAATTATAAAAAGGGAAATGGGAATTAGGAATGCACCAGAAAAGCCATTTTTCCATATCTCACATAGAAAGGCACAATAAAACACAGTCCTGCATTTGAAAATCACAGCTATGTTACTAATGACTTGCACAAACTGAGTAGTAAGAGGACAAAGCGAGATGTTACCAACCAGATGCTCCAACTGTACAAAAGCTGCCCCGAATCGCAACAAAGAACTATGTCAGCCTTAAAAATCACTCTGTCTCACGGCTCTCCCCCGGTATTTGTTTCCTTGAATTCCACCACTCCAAACGTGCCAGCTCCCACTTCCAGCAGTCGCCGCCTTCGCGCCTGGGAAGCGGGAAGGCCGGCAGCCAGGCGAGGCAGCCGTGCCCGCACCGCCTGCCGCCGCTGCCCCGCGGACCCTGCCCACGGAAACACCTCGTCCCCAGGGACACGAGCGTCCCGAGGCCCTGCCCAACCTCCGGGGCAACTTGTACAA
The DNA here is from genome assembly GCA_013390105.1 of Tichodroma muraria. Lineage (NCBI taxonomy): Eukaryota > Metazoa > Chordata > Aves > Passeriformes > Sittidae > Tichodroma > Tichodroma muraria. Next base: position 13,984 of record WAAG01057655.1, on the reverse strand, counting down.
CAAGGTGATCTTAAAGCAGAACGCGATGTTCAGAAGAAAACTAATTTGTATGTACTTGAAGGTTAAAAATGCCACTTTGTTAAGGCTACAGGATAAATCCCTGCATTTTTCCTATTTTTTTTTTTTATTACTATATTTAGAAACCTAATTTGGACTGTTACTTACTGAACTATGAGAAGGCATAAAATATTTCTAAATGTTTAACAATTTTTACCATGACAGGTCTTGCATTATTAAATCTGTATTTTATAACATGCCAGACGAAGGTAACCTGCTCTGTATAAGGGTCAGTGTGGAAGCCTGGAAAGGTACTCAAGGCAAAGCAGGGGCTGACAGACCCTCACATCACCTCGGCCGGTAAACAGAGCAGTCTCGCGTCTTCCCCACAGCAGGAACACCGCTTGGAGAGAACCGGCCACGCCGTTTACCTTCCCGCTCCGCATCACTCTCACCGCTGTCCGCGGCACCACCTTTCCTCAGGGTGCCCAGCGGGAGCGGCACCTCCGCTTTGCTCAGTTCGGAGGAGTCCGTGGCCGGCAAGCTCGCCGCGAGACGATGGGAGGAGTAAAGCAGCACCGCCGCCCGTCCTGAAAAACCCCACCTCGGAGCCCGGCTCTCCCTGCCCTCCTGCGCGACG
>WAAG01057655.1:0-13017 GCA_013390105.1 Tichodroma muraria | reverse complement strand
CGCGGCCCCGACCTGTCCCCCCGCCGGCACCTGCAGCCCCCGTGAGGCCCCGGCCACGGCGCTCCTGCCCCGCCCGGGGACAGCGGGGCCGCCGCGCCTCAGCGCCGGCACCGGCCCTGCCATTTAAAATAAGGGAAAAAAGGGGAAAAAATCACCCAGGCAGGAAAGCCGCCTCCCATTGGCTTCTCCTTCTTTAAATCCTCCTCCCCTTCTACTCGGAGCTAGTGAGGCACATCTGGAGCGCTGAGTCCAGGTCTGGGCTCCTCGGTACGAAAAACACGAGGAGCTACTGGAGAGGGTCCAGCAGAGGCCACAGAGATGCTGAGGGATCCGGAGCATTCTCTCACAAGGAGAGACTGCGGGAGCTGGGCCTGTTTAGTCTGGAGTAGAGAAGACTGAGAGGGGATCTCATCAATGCATATAAACATCTCAAAGGCAGGTGCCAAGAAGACGGTGACAGACGCTTTTCAGTGGTGCCCAGCGACAGGATGAGGGAGCAGTCGCCAAAAGCTAAAATGCAACAAGTTCCACCTCAACGTGAGGAAGAACTTTACACTGAGGGTGGCAGAGCACTGGAACAGGCTGCCCAGTGAGGTTGTGGAGTCTCCCTCTCTAGAGACATTCCAAACCCACCTGGGCCAGGTGTTCCAGTGCCACCTGCTCCAGGTGACCTGGCCTTAGCAGGAGGGGTGGGCTGGGCAAGGCCCAGAGGCCCCAAAATCTGGCCCCGAATCGCCAGAGGCCGCTTCCAACAATTCTGTGATTCTGTGAAACGTGGAAAAGCATGTTCAAAGAATAGAGTTGCCATATAAAAGCTTAGGGGCGTCATCACTGCACGTTCCACTCAGCCCTGGGACAGCACTGAGGTGAAGAACACATTGAGCACACAAGGACTGATGAGCGTCAAAGCAAAAAAGCAGTGGAAAAGACTGGGGGAGAGGCCTGGGTGACGCTTCTCTGATTTTAGAGAATGTCAGGTGACATCAAATCATGTGCAACCACAGAGAAGTATTAATTATACCAAAGCTTTTTAGGAAACACCCCCATTCCAAAAGAAAGCTTCCAGAATGAAGGAGCTGAGCAAACTAAAATAACATCTTGAATTTTTCAAAAATAAAAGCTATGCTAAAACTGAAAACTGTTTCATAAGAGAGGCTGCAAACAGACACCCTGGGTAAAGCATTCCTGCTTTTGGAGATTTCTTGACACCCAAGCTACTGTACAATACCTAGAAGCACGCCTGGGCATCACCTCTGGGAGGCTCATGTCACGGAGCTCATGCCTGGCTGGGGCTGGCAAACAGCACCCCAGGACACGCCGGAGTCTCCTGACCCTGACGGTGACAGACCTGGGGACACAAGGCTCCTGCTGGCCCTGGTTTGTCCTACAGCACCAGCTAAAAGCCAGGGGGGATGCAGGGCTGGGCACTGTGCTCGTGCCCCTCACTGGAGTCAGCACTCGCTTTCAGTGCCTGTGCTGAGCTCTGGCTAAGTCTCCTATCTCTCCTATCTATTCAGGCAGGTTTTATAGAATCAGAGAATCATTTAGATTGGAAAGGACCTCCAAGATCATCAAGTCCAACTGATAACCAGGTACTGCCGAGTCCACCACTAAAACATGTCCCTTAGTGGCATACCGACACAGCTTTTAAATACCACCAGGGATGGTGACTCCACCACTGCCCAGGGCAGATTGTTACAATGCTTGGCCACCCCTTCAATGAAGGAATTTTTTTCTAATATCCAACCCAAACTACTCCCGGCACAACCTAAGGCCATTTCCTCTGGATCTATTGCTGTTACTTGGGAGAAGAGGCCAACGCATCTCACTACACCCTCCTTTCAGGTAGTTCCAGGGAGCAATAAGGTCTCCCCCGGCCTCCTTTTCTCCAGACCGATCACCCCCAGCTCCCTCAGCCCCTCCTCGTGTGACTGACTCTCTAGCCCCTTCACCCAGCTCTGCTGCCGGCTCCCGGACACGCTGCAGCACCTCAATAATGATCATTGCCAAGCAGGTCTGCAGTTGTCAAGTAGCTTTCTAACACATTTCCAGTCAGTCATTGGCATGCCAAGGAATTCCTTGCAGTGTTTTCAAAGCCAAAGAAAACACTACGCTGGTAACATTCATCAAGAGAAACACCACCGTAACTGTAGCTGCTGGTCACAGATTATCCAGTGCATTGCTGGAGGGGCTGCGCCGTGCTGGGAGAGCCAGGGGATGGACGGGTACAGAAAAATAAGAACAATATCCCTCTGCTCTCCAGTGGCTGGGAAACCTTCCCCAGGGAGCAGGCAACCACCCCCGTACACATCCACCAACAAAATCCAGCAGTTCCTTGTACAAAAGGACTGCTGCTACAGCTGTTGTGACCACCCAACAACAGCACACAAGATCACACTCATTACTTGCAAACAGTCCACCTGTGAATTAAAAACCCCACATATTTTACTAATTACTGCCTTTGGGGCCTGGACAAAGCATTGAGCTGCCAAGTGCTGTGCACACTGCGTTTGCTGCGTCATTTCATCTGGCTCTAATGGGAACCAATTCGGCTCCCTTAGAGACCAAAGGCAGAGTTTCTGGGGCTGGGGTGCAACAGGAGACCAAAGCTCGACCCTTAGCAGCACTTCCCAGGGCAGGCAGCCTCGGGTCCTCGTCAGCTCCAGGTCCTCACACGTGCGATTTTTAAGTGATGAGTTCCCTTGCCAAGATTAAGCCCCTTGGGCACTCTGCAAGTGCTGCGAGTGTTTGCTGGGTCACATCTGAGCAGCTCAGCCCAAAACCTGTTAAAGCTGGTGACACTGTGCTCTCTGATTGCCCAGAGTCCAAGCTTTGACTTGGGACCTGCTGACCTGGGCAGATTTTGTGCAGATGTTTTAGTACTCTTTTAGCTCACCTGTAGGTGGCTGGAGGAGAAAATCAAATAAACTCCTAGCCCTGAGAATTAAGACAAGATGAAGTACTGGAAAGGCACTGTCACCTTGCATTAACACAATGATATTACTACAACAGTGATTTTTAAACTACATCCTGTTCTTAAACAAGAATTTTGTAACTAAATTATAAATATCTTTGTATAGGCTTATGACTACTGTGCTCTTTATTATTCTAGCCTGGTTTCTAATGCAAGGTTCTACTTTTATCTTCAGCTTTTAAATGAATGCAGCTCCCACTGAGCAACCTGGAGCCGTGGGGCAGACATTCCACAGGCTGCAAGCACAGCTGGTGCCTGACAGGATCACTTCACTGCATCCCAATAGATAATACTCTGCTTCTGATGCACTGCTCATCTCCTGGGCCACCACCCAACAACAAGTCTTGTCCTGAGCAGCAGCACCTCAGTGTGACGTGGCAGGGACAGGGAGCTAAGGAGAGGGAGACGCATGTGTTGAGAATCTCAAGCTCGTATTTATTTCTGGGTGCCAAAAGGGATTTAATATTTTATTAGCTGTGGTGTGTGCAAGGCAGCTGATTATGTTGGGCTGAGGCAAAGCAGTCAGTGTTTTTAAATGCAGAGCACCCATTTGAAATGACTGCAGCCAGGCACAAGCCAGGCAGTCGATGAAATATTTAGCTCATAACGCATTTCAGTGTGCAAGGCTGAGGCCAGACGTGGGTGCTGTGATGTTGAAAACCACAATACCCACATCTGAGGTGCCCCAGCCCTCAACACGAAGGCCTCAGAGGTGCAGCAGTTGCCAGGGAGTGGGGCTATGGGGCTCCAAGGTCCCCTACCCTGCCAGGGTGCAGGAACCCTTGCTGGGCACGGACTGGTTTGGGAGGGCACAGGCATCAAAGCCTTTCCCGCAACTCAACTTGCCAGATAATGCTGCCCTTGCACCTTCTCCCGAATTTCAGTGGCTGAAAGCATTTTCCTGTAGGGGTAAGGAAGGCACTCTCCCCTCCAGAAGAAATTGTTTTAAAGCAAGTTTGACTTTTTGTTGTCATTAGACTGGCATTTATTTTATTAGCTATTTGCTTATTGGAGTTTGCTAGTTCTTCCTATAATACAGTCCAAACCCTCTAAATTCTTGGCATGCCGTGCTCTGTGTGCACGTGTTCACCCCAGAGTGATGTGGATGCAGCATCAATACAGCTGCAATAGGGGAGACTGGTGCAAACTGAACCACAGAAGTCAGGGAATGGTGTTAGCGTTTGGAACTGCTGGAATGGTACCCAGACTGGATGGTTCAGGTGTGCTGAAGTTTCAGAGGAACCTGGGTAAGAAACTGCTAACCTACTTCTTTTGGGTTAAAATTTGTCACTTAACAACCTCTGCAACAGATGGCAAAGTTTTAATGAGTTTGTCCAAGGGTAACAGAACAAATGAAATCTGTTTTCTCCCTCCCTCTGATACAATTTCACAGTTCCTGCCCTTGCTACCCTTCACACTTCCTTCACATCTGTGAACTCCTCTCCAAGCCTTCAATTCCTCTTCTCTGTCCCACAGCATCCTACTCTCATTTCTGGACTACTTATATCCTCTTCTGCCTCAGCTCCCTCCCATTTCACCTGTAAATTGTGCCCAGTTTCCTGTAACCCCAGCTTTCTCCCACATCTCCTGACCTGGGCTGTGTGGTTGGCCAGGTGGCAGCAGTGGCACACGCTCTGGTCTTGCCAAGGTGCTGCTCGGATGGTCAGTCCATCGGTCCTGCTCACCACAGATGCTGGGCCAGATTCTTCCTGCCTTTCTGACAGAAAACAGGGAAAATACCATCATTTTTCCCAAGTAGTGCTTAAATTCATTTAAGAACCCACTGACAAGGGATGTGGCCTTCAAAAAAGGCTACAAAACTCCATGGATTTATCCAAATCCAACCACCAACTCAATCTCTAGTCAGAGATCACTGGCTGAAACACTTGCTCTGTTTCTCAATTAATTTTTTTAACTATACAAACAGACACTGGTATTAGGGAGGGCTTCACTGAAGCACATATTTCTAATTCAGCTGAAGAGTTAAAGGGAAGCCACAACAAACACTCTCTGACCCAGGAGCCCCCCAGGCATGCCCACAGCCACGTGGTGACTACAAAATCTATTTATACATGCTGCAATCTACTAACTGTACGGGCTGGAAAATGTGAAGTCTGAGAAGAATCAATATGGAGCCTAAAGAACTAGAAAGCCCTGAAGATTTTTGTTATTGACTAAGACCCCCCAATAATCCAAAAGCCTCGAAGTTGTACCTCATATGCTGTGAATGCCTTCTAATAAGTGCTTTGGTAGAGTTTCAAAATCAAACCCATGATGCAAAGGAGGTCGCTGCAACACAGCTCTATAGGCTAAGGAGCCACCATCTAAATAAAGGCTCTATTTTCAAGAACTTTGTGCATTCTTTTCCTCAGCTATGGATTTTCCTGGTTTTTACCTAATTCTTCTTTCTTTGTACACCGCTCTCGGCTGCTCTCGCTGTTGCACGCACAACTGAGATTTACCAAAGCCTTTTCTCAGAGCTTTTATTTTCTTAAAATATTTCCTTGATGTTTGCAATCAGGTTGATTAAAAGTAAGGACAGATATGATTGCAGGATGCCCAAGCACATGCCATGGCACATGCTCAGTGCCACCCTAGTTTTCAACTCTGTTACTACCAAAAGTCATGACAGTGGGGATTGCACGACTGCTCCAAACCTTAGGGCACAACACTGATTTCTAGATCGTGATTATTTTTGGGATGTCCCATCCTCCTGCTCTCAAAAAAAGGTTTGATAGCTTTTACATTTAAGTTAAAATACAATAGAATATAGATGTAAAGCTAATTCCACTTTCTTGTATGACAAGATCCTGAATATTTAAAATAGGTTTAACCCATTGTGCTTGGTTTCACTTCTTTTGCAAAAAAGTAAAACTTCTTTTGATGTGCATATGTTGCTATAACTCAAAGGAAAAATACAAAATCAGTGTGTGAACTGAACTCTGTACCCATTAAAGAGCCCCCAGCACTTTGTGATTATCAAAATGAGACATTTGGGGAAGGACTTGGTTGTTTTGGTTTTTTAAATGATAGAGTACCTCAGTTAGCACCAGAACTTGAAGAACATGCTCAGTTTCACTCCTGCACGTACACTTCAGTGTGTCCTGCAGGGTATAGGGGCTGAGTTGCAGAAATTAGTTTCATCCAGTCAGCAACACCTGTGCAAAGATATTTAGAACTGCTTAAGTCACCGTATTTGAAAAATTTTCCAGGAAAAAAACCCAACATTATCTACTTAGAATTTGTCTAGATGCTTAAAAATGTGCTAAGAAGATAATTATGACAAAGTTACACTATAAAGGCATTCTGCTCAAAAAAATGAGATGGAATATGTGGGTATTGTCTTCCCCCACAGAACAACTTATACTTAGCACCAAATTAAAAAAGAAGAAACCAGAACCACAGAATGATTCAGGCTGGGAAACTTCTAAGATAATCAAGAAGGGGTGTAAAATAAATGACACGTTTCTACACAGCACAAATGTTTATCCAACCGAATGTAATAATTTTTAGATGCTTTTGTTCCAATTTGTGTCATTAATCCAGAAATTCTTAGAAAGTTAGTAATAGAAACCTATTTGGGCAATTTTAGAGATCTTTAAAATGAAATTTTTGCTGTTGGTGCTTTCCAGGTTTGTGTCCTGAACGGACAGTGGTACTGACTCCCTGGCACTCTCTAAACCCTCTCCAAGGGCAGTGAGGTCAGCGTCTCTGAGTAACCCCAGAGCAAAGACACCCAAGGAATTCAGAAGCAGACAAGAAATTGAGTATTAATTCTCACTCGAGATGACAGTTTTCCAGAAGAGTGGAATTTCTTCCAGCAGGGGGAGATTGACCATTTCAGCTAAGGAACACTCACTGGCAGTGAGCCCCGACCTGGGCTCTGCACTGACAGGAGAGCAGCCTGTTCCCCTGCTCACACTGGCCTCGGGTGCAGGGCTGATCTCGAGGCCATGGCAATAACTAGGGTGGTTTTTCCCTAGGGAACCTTTCTGCCTGATGGCTCCTTCTGTGGTGTCCACAGAAGCTGGGTGCTAAATCACCACTGCAGCACTGCACATTCATCATGGAGGAAAACAGAAGCAGCAGCAATAACCCGCCCCCCGGAGCTCTGCCTGGGGAAGAGGCATGTATAGCTTTTTTTTTTTTTTTCCAGTCTATTTATGAAACTGAAGATTGTGTTTGGCAGGAGGTCAGCAGTGAGTCTGAGCATACATTGGCTATGGGAGGCAGCATGGACACACGTGGCTCCTGCCACCCAGGGCCCAGCAGCAGCCCTGGTGTGCTTTGCACCAGCCTGTGCACTCAGGCACTTACCTCGTGGTGAGCAGAGACCATCCTTACCCTGTGTGCAGGGCTGGAAAACACAAGTACATATAATAAATACCACATCTTATTCACATTTTTTTCAAATAAGGCAGTGTATCAGCCACAGAAATATTCCTAATTTATATGCAAGTCCTCTTTCACTTAATTTTTTATCAGTACCTAACAGCACTAAGGCATGAAGCCTAGGCAGACATGCAAACTGCAGCCCTGGAAAACCCAGGCAGCAGCACAGCGAGAGGATTAACCAAACATGAGGCATTAGAATATTGCAAAGAGGATCAAAAGAGATTTGTGACTGAAAAGCCACCCACCAGAATTACAGTCAGCTGAGAAGCCGGACAGAGAAAAAGAGGGTAAATGTTTTGCATTTAGATGTCTCCCAAAATAAACTCAAAGTTTGGGATGTGCACTGCAATACAACACCAGATCAGGCTTCCCTAGGACATGGAGATGCAAACAAAGGCACCTTCTTTCTACACTGAAAATTATGGCTTTGTGACAGTCAAATATTAGCTGGAAAAAAGCAAGAATCACACTGAAATATGGTCACTGGCACGCCTAAAACAGAGAGCCCTAAGGGCAGCAACAAAGCAGTAGCCGTACAAAAATTGCCATACGAAAGGAAACAATACAGAGAAAAAAGAGGAACTTAAGGCCAAATCTTGCCATAACATTTCCTTCTCCAAAATAAAAATCACTGCCAGCGTTCCTGCTCCAAAAAGATACTAAAATTAATTATTAAACAGGAAATTGCCTCCCAGCAGAGATGAAGACACACATCACTGCAGGCGAGGCTGTGGATCAGCAGAACAGTGACACACTAAAACCCTGCTCCTACCAATTTTGTGTGACATCTGTGGACGTTCATGTACTTAATGTAGAGAAGTCATGTGTTCCAGAGGAATGTTGTACCCATGTCTGTACCTTCAAATTTTCACATTGAGATCAACATTATTATGAGCAACAACTCCTCCCTTTTCCTCCTCCTCTGCTTTACTTTCACACCTTGCTTTGGCTGCACCTGCCTATCTTTACATCTACCCACAAGTCTTTCCTTCTTCCTCCTTCCTTCTGTTCCAGCAGGAGAGGGGAGGGCATGAGCAGCCAGGTGGGTGTGTGGCTCTTAACTGAGCTTAATCCACCACATTATTTTACCCCAGCTTTGCTCAGAGTAAGGCATCAGCCTGGATCAGCCTCTGGCTGTTTTAAGGTGCAGAACCCCTAAGAACTAGTTCTTCATGTGTTTTTAGGGACAAGGCTGAAGATGATGAAGGGGTGTGAAACACAGAGTTTTTCCTAGTACCTACAGTAAGTCCCCAGACCACCTTTCTCTATCAGACCAGTTTCTCCGTCTTGAAAGATGAAGCAGCACAAACACGTGAAAGGGTGAGCTCTTGCTGCCAGGAGAGCAGTGGTGATGGCTTTTGCTGCTTTAAGAGCCTGGCACACCTACCTCAGTGTTCCTCGAGGGCAGGCATGCATCCCCCCTGACCCTCAGGGATATCACAGGCAGCCCGTGGAGAGACCACCGGAGACCGGCGCTGCCGTGCAGAACTGGTCAGTGTGCTGAAGAGGTGGGCAACAGAACTGGCTCCCTTTGAGCACAGGCCAAATGGATTTTCAAATGAGCCAGAAGATGCCTTAGAAAGAAGCTGGGGTAGTGACTCCCTCAAAGGATACATTAAAGCAAAGACAGGGCACTGGAGGATACAGATGCTGAGGAATCGCACCCCTCAGGGAGATTTATGGGTGACTGAATCTGAGCTATTGCTGCTGCTGAAAACTTCCATTTCCCTAAATTGCCTTGCTGGCTGAGATCAAGCCCTCTGTACTTTTTTTCATACACCAACATCACTTTTTGCAGCACAAATGGCAAAAAAATTCCTTTATAAAGTCAGAAAATTACTTCAACTGCCACTGAAATGAGAAGATAAATTTGAAATTAATTTTCAGAAGAGTCTAATTTACCAACAGTGTCATCACAATTACTTCACATAATAAATATTTTGATATCTCTAGACGTTATTCAATACCCAAATGATCTAATTATCTTATCTTAGATACTGTCCAATATTAAATGCCCTTTCCACTCTATCTATGCAGGTTTTTCAGCTGCATCGTCTTCAAATCAGAACTCCTGCACACAGGGAAATTTATGACACTATACAGATCAAACAGAGAGATGCAATAATAGCTTTTGGAGGTCATAACTAGAAATATCACCTATAACCACATAACCACTAAGAAGAAAATAACAAGTTTCATTCATGCTATAGGTAGATAGCCTATACACATAACTTTGCAATTTGATTTCAAGAGAAAAAAACCCCAACTTTTAACAGGGAAACAGTCGTTTATTTGGGGGGACACAACTGTCTTGAGGACATCATAAGCAAGTAGAGCAACTCTGCTGAAACAATGTTAGTTATGGATGCTCTGTGTAACAGTTGCTCAGAGATTCAGCAGAGCATGATCTCACATTTCAGGAGCCCTTTTGGAACAGAGTTCTGCTTCAAGTCTCGTTTTTCCCAATTTCTCATTAAATTTTTGATATCCTTTCCTACCTTAAATATAGCACTGGAAAGAGTATTTCAGTTGGAATATGGAGTTAGATGGCATAAGATTGCTATACATTTACTTCATTAAGTCAGGGCTGTGAAGAAAAGCTAAAGTTGAGTGCACGTAAAAAAGTTTTTGTGACTAAAAAGACTCAAAGTATTTGATCTGTTAATATGCATCATTCTAAACAAGCCATCGAAGCTTAAGATCTACTGCTAAAATGATCTAAAAACTGAGAAGGCATGATTTGAATAGTAAAGGGTTTGTGGAATAAGCTTTGGGATGGAATAACACCAGGATTAATACCTCGGTTTTACTGTTGAGATACAGCGTTCACCTTTGACAGGTGGTGGGTGCACCTATAGGTTTGGGACTGGCAGAGGCTGCTGAGTTAAGCCAGGGCTGGAGCTAGGGGCAGGTCAGACCTACAGCAAAAATAAACATCCAGAAGTACATTGCCAATATGCCCTGAGAAGTGATGCCTAAGCATTGGGTTAGGCAAAGACAAATAGGGTTTAGGCTGGAAGAAAACTTGGACCTAAGGCAAAATCTTCTTTATAGACACCTGCCAAAAATCACATCGAGGCTACAAAATTTATTTGTGGAAGTTTAATGGCAGTAGTTCCAATCTCTGTCCTTTTTCCAGCCAGGTCTGGCTTACAAAAGAGCATACCTCGGGCAGTATGAACTGATGCCTGGTTTTGTTATCCAAGCAGAAGTGTACATGAGAAAAATGTATTATATGAGAATTAAACCTCTCTGGATCAGCCTCTGGCTGTTTTAAGGTGCAGACGTCCCATATCACATCAATTTGGGATATGGTCCTGAGTTTTAACGAGGACAGATATACACAGACATACACATACACAGAGTTTTGTACCCTAATAATCTGTGATCCAGTAGCTCATAAAACTAGAAAATGCCTTGGAGGGATTTTCAGTATGATTATATAGTTATTTTTTTAATAAAGTTGTTAATGTAGGAAAGTAATATAATCTCTGACAGACAAACGGACTACAAAAAAACCCAGGAAGGCCATTTGATCCCAGGTGATCTGCCAACAACCCTATACCTTAATACTAACTTGAATAACTTCTCACTCTCTTTCTGGCTGTCCCTTCTTCCCCCTTCCCTCAAGTCAGAAGTCTGCTTTTTGATGTCTAAATTAAAGATTGTTCATCTCACGCAGTTCGAAGTTCAAGATCCTGCTTGTGTGTGGCATGACCTCTTATTAGCTGGAAAACTTTACTCAAATACAGGCTCTGTGATGAGAGGCCAAAAACTGGGTGCAGTTTCCACAGCAAAACTTGTGTCGTTTAGCTTCAAAACAAGCCTGCATTTAGTGAACTAAAGGAGTTGTTCAGTGGCACAGCTAAGAGCTCACAAACACATACAGTCTGACAAATTCTTTTCAGCCAGCGTCAACAGTATCCACAGACAGACAGGCATTTCAAGCCTCAGTTCTTCTGAATCAGAGAGGATGAATCAGGATGAATAGTTTCAGCCAAACAAGAATATTTAGAGTTTTTGTGTATCTCATCTAGGAACAGCATCACAAAGTACTAGTAAATAAATAAATAACCCTCAAATAAATAAATGACCAAATATGATCCTTTGAGCTTCATCAGTCACCTTCTTCTATACCAAATAAAAAGATCCTAGGCCACTCCATCTTGTTTATGGCCATAAACATTTTGCTAGCCAATTTACTATTACCTTGATCTTAATTAATAAAGGAGTTCATAAGATTTTTTTCTCCTGAAGTTTTTGGACAGAACTGATGTAAAATATACTTGACAGACACCTGCTATAAGTAAAAATAACTTTAAATGGAGATGTAGCTGTTGAATTCACCTCTGAGATTCCCTGCAGGCTTACAATACACGCACTCTATTCCAAACATAATGACAGGCACAATAAATTAATGACTTGTATTTATGAATATAACATTATTTCATGGATAGCACATACACGCTGTTATCACATCATACTGTCTAATATTTGTTTGATGTTCATATAAGGGCACAGTTAAGAAGAGAGTGTTCATCACCTTTTTATTAAGGTGACAAAAAAATGAGAACCATCTCTCACTTGGAAGAAGCTTGTTTGGAAATGATTTGAAACACTAGCCCTCTCAAGAGAGGCAGCAAAAATATCTTTTCTATCATCTTACAAAAGTAGCCTGTGAGCCACGTTAATCATCTTGGACTGAAATTTATAACAACATATGGAAGACTTGCCTCACTATTATTAGAAGTTGCAAGCTTCATATGTGTTCCTCAACTAATTTAAGGGTCACTCCTGCTTTGAACATTATACCCCAAGTAATAAGTGCTATAACAGGTCATTTGCATTCAGGAAATTATTTTTGGAAGAAGCTCCTGCTTGATGCAAAAGGGCAAAGGACACTGGAAACTAAAGTCAAGAATTTACTTCTCTTGGGTCCTGATCCACACAGCTTTTGCAAGTCCATATGATCTTTTAATTCAGTTTCAAAGGATTTTGATAACATCGCCCTTGGAATGTTTTGTTTTCAGTGATATTTTGCCAGGTTTTATTAGTATTTACTCACGGCTTTGTGTATGTGCTTCTTCAAGAACAGAATTGCACACAAGATTTGGTCTCTTCAACCAGCACAGTGACTTTCTTGTACCTTTACCATCTTTCAAATTAATTGTTATTTCATCTTTAGAAAGAAGAAAGCCACTTCATGTTATAATATCTGTGTCTTGGACTCTGTCTGTATTATAGGCAAGAATAAAGAATTTAGTGAAAAGCTGTCTGCATCCTTTTGGGTATTGATACAGCTTCTCAGTTCTCCCTAGCAGAAATCTACAAGCAAGGTTTCGTGCTCCCCCCTGCAGTGAATTTGATGGTGTTAGAAATGTTCACATAGGCACGTTGGTGATGAGGCCACTGCACTGCAATAGTATCCATACCCCACCTTTCTCCTCAGAACTAAAACCCCTAAGCTCAGTCCCACAGCCATGAAAAGCCATTTTGGAAGGTTCTCAGCCAATTCCAAAAGTCATCACTGAGCTTCAGTAAAGTGTTACTTTTTGCTGCCAGGAGAGTTTATTTAAGTCTGTTTATTTAAGCTCTGAAACACTTCTTTTTCCTCATGAATTTTCTTTAAATGTAGTCATGCTGCTCCT
>WAAG01057654.1:35089-85604 GCA_013390105.1 Tichodroma muraria | reverse complement strand
AGAGCGAACTCCACTCAGAAAAAAGCCATCCCCGCCCGATCTGCGCGATCCTTCCCGGCTCCAAGACAGCCCCGAGAAAACTCTCTCACCGACCATGCTTGCAGGAGAAGAAAATTCGAATTCCATCAGCCAGATATCAGCAACGAAGCTCACAGTTTGGCTTTGCGGTCTTTTTTTTCCTTTTTCCCGGTCAGCCTGACTTGCTTCCCCCTCCCCCCCAGGCCCGACGGCCACGTGGGGAGAGGGGGAGCAGAGAATGTTCGGCAGGAGCTCTTACCCGAGCCTTCGCCGGAAACCAAGAGAGCGATGATTCCCGGGTTTGCATTTAAAAAAGGTGTATCGTAAAAGGCGTACCCACGCTTTCATTGGTTTTATCAAATGTCAGTAATACACATTGGCCAATCACGGCCAAACTACTACAGGGCTTTTACAAATCTTGAAGTAGCTATTCGTAACTTTATGGGGAGCGTCAGTGGCACAATGGTAAAGGCAGCAGTAATTGGACTTGGTGACCTGCTGACTCCAGCAGGATAACTCTCTAAAAGCCCCAGTGCACCGTATTTCAGTTTGCGTGCACCTAACGATGGGACCTCCTGCATGGATCTCCAAACTGCAGAGCACAGTGGGGGTTGAGTAAATATAAGGCCTGTACTGTCATTTATGAAGGAAAACTGGCAGGAGGAGGGAATGAGGTTGCTCCATAAGCAAACACACCATTTTACACGCCATGTACATGCCCGGTGGTGGTGCATTCACAGCCCATGGAGGCCACGCTTTTGTCTACCTCACCTCTGCCTCAGGAGGCTCTGGTGCTCCTGGGTGTGCTCCTGCACAACAGCTGCAGCTCTCCTTGGTGCAAGAGGCTCCTCAGGTTTATTCCTGTGTGGTAGTCCCTGCTGAGCAAGCACTTTACCTTCAGTGCTGGTTTCTATAGGAAACTCTCAGGAAATAAGATGAGAGTGAAATGTTTCTTTTACCCCAGAACAAGAGCAATAGGGGCAGTTCTGTGATTCAATCACCTGAAGGCATGAGAGGACAGAACAGATTCCACATGGATCACCCAGCAAATCCATGAAAGGTCTGCTGAAGTTTGGCAGAAAAAGGCAATATTCACCATGATTTTTCAAACCCTCCAAAGAAGCATTTCCTTCTGCAAAGCTGTTCTAAATTGCCCAGAGACCCATTTCAGGCACTTGATACCTGCCCCCTGCCAAAAATAATGCCAAGTGGAGCTTGCAAGGTTTGTGTACCATAGTCTGTTCAAGCAAAAATTGCCCACTGGCTTTATTTTGCTGACATCTCTGTCACATGTCCTGGGTACCAAAAACCAAACACTGACCCTGGTGGAAATGGCTGATAAACCCAGTCCAGTCCTGCTCATGGTTACACCGATGACACATTCACAGCCACAGTGAACAGATTTGGAAAAAGAAACTACTTTGGACACCAATATTGCCATCATTTTGCTATAGAAAGAAGCTTCTGCAGAAAAAGAAAAAGAAAATGGAGCCATATGAGTGTAATGGGAAATCTGCATGTAAAAAGGGGAAGGAGTTATGCTGTAGACATTGGAGAGTATGAAACACATCTCTTTTTGCAGGCTGGTGATGTCAGAGAAATGCTCTGTGACCTGGGGACTAAATAAAATGTCACCAGGCTTCCAAATCCAGTGAAGCAAACCAGTAAAACAAAGTGGTTTTTCATGTGATTAAATGCATTTTCTCAAAAGTCTTTTTTTTGAGTGTGTGCAGCAAATCAGCATTGGCACACAAGCCAACTAGCACATTAATAAATAAAAAACCTTACCAGACTGTGTCTGTGTATATAAATTTACCTTGTCTGATAAGATTAAATGAGTGAGGAGTAAATCTAAAAAACCCAAGTGTTGAATAGTTATTTTTAGAATTACTTCTTTTATACCATGATTTTAAAAATTTCTCCTTCTGTACTTTTCCTGCATTAGAAAATGGGAAGGGTCAAGTCTGAATTGCTCTGTTGATTGCTCTAACATGACTTACAGCATGGATCCAAATTATGGATTTATACTAAAACATTTAAACATTATAATTTCAAATACTACCTGTAATCATATTCAAAACTCCAGAATTCTTCCCAATAAAACATGAGTATGCTACATAAGTTGAATTCCTGAAGCTGTAAGGCATCATAAATACCAACCCCTCCTCCCCACCCCCAAAAAACCCACTCAAATATGTTACATTAAAAAAATGTACTGTATTCTGGAAACCAAATTTTAATTCTGGATTGATGCCAATCCCAGAGTTGTTAGCCTGCCTGTGAGCACTGAATTTGCAGTGAGATGTTTAGATGATAACATGATCTTAACTGTTATACTCTGAAATACTGTCTTGACGTTATTAATGTGAGGGAAATGACTTGGACTTGGACCAAAATCAGTCTTGCCTTTAAAAATAGTTGATACAGGTCCATTTTTGGGTACTTTTCATAATCTAACACAACAGAGGAATCATGTCTTGAGTAGGTCAGGGGGCTGTGGTCCACAGTACTCACAGGATGCACCAGCAGCAGTAATGGAGAGATAGTGCCCTATGGCCAGACTGTGCAGACAAAGGGAATCCTCACAGTCTCTCTCCCACTGGAGGCACGAGATACTAGTGGCATTTGATATTTTGTGCTGATAGAAGCTGCTTTCAAAAGAGCAGGGTATCCATTTGGTCTGTTTTCAAAACCTGCTGGAATATGCTCTCATGGTTAGATTTGGTAAATCATGAGGGCCTTGTCACCTTCAGGAGGCTGCCAGAAAAACAAACTGCTGCAAAGAAATCAAGTGAGAAAATGCAGTTAGTGGGAAAGTAGCTTCCAAGTTACTTCCAAGTGAAATGGAAGCAAAGAAGGAAGGGAAAAACAAATGGAAGTGTATGTACAGCCCTTGTACTGCCAAGAGCACCTGCCTGCCTAAATTGAGAGGTAATATTCTACCCCTATGCATAGCATTATACTCTTCTTAACTAAGAAAAAAAAAATATTCTTAACTAAAAGTGTATTTTTATTAACCTCACTTCAAAGGAGAATGTACAGCTTTAATTTACGAATGGGTATAGGTTCATGAACTCGGGCAGGTTTTATGAAGAGGCCACAAGGTTAACAAAACTCCATGGGATTCAACCATCCCTTGTACAAACATTAGCTAATTGACAGTGACTTGTTTGTCTCACTCCTTATCCTGCTCTCAGAACAAGACTGTCAGGGGAAGATGCCTTCCCCTGTCAGCTCAGCTCTGCTCAGGGGCACATCACCACATCCCCCAAGTAACACATGGGGTTGGTTGGCCATAGTAACATGGAATGGAGTAGAAATAGAGAAGTGATGAGGAGCTCAATTCTTTTGAACTGTTAGGGCTATGCTTTCAGTGAGCAAAAGGTGTCTGGGTCCACAATCAGCCAGGGAGAGGCAGTTTCGTAGAGTAGGGCAGGGTCACTGTTCTGATGTCATCTGAACCTGAAGGAGCCCCCAAAACTGCTTTTGTCCCATGGACTCTGCTGGCTAGCTCTCCCACAAGGCCCACAGAGCCCTGCAGCTCTGCTCTTTGTGTCCTCTCGGGTTTGCCTGGACCTGGTCACCATCAGGGACAGGCAGCAGGCACTAAAGCAGCCCATATGTTCATTTAGAATGCTCGTTGGGCATTTGGTCTCAAAGATAACATCAGACTTAATTAAGCCTACACTCTGAGGAAATGTTTTCCCTCAGCCCACTTGTCAGTTTTAGGATGACAGAAGCACATCTTTTAAATTTCTTGGTAATCCCAGTGAGATAACATATGCTGGAACAGGGGTGGCAGGGGATTTGCAACCCAACACCGGCATGCTCGCTGCTCTTTGAAGAGCAAGCTGTTTTGCTGCAGTGTTTAAAAACTGAGAAACACGTCCCTGCAACTAGTGACAACCCCTGACACCATTGGACTCCCTAGTCAGCTGTCTTTCTCATTTCCAGATGTTGCAAGGTTATCTCAGTCACCCAGACAAACATTTGCAAATTCTGTATCCCTGCTTTCTCCCAGAGATACTCTGATGGAGCTGGAAAGCACCACTTTCCATAGTTGTTTAATTTGGTTAAACATTTAACAAGTTCCCTCTTTATTATTGCAGCTGTTCCTTGCTGATCAAATCCCACAGGGCTTTCACAGGCAAATTTCACTCAATACTCAGTCTGCATTTGAAATACAGGGTAGAACCCATTATTTACAGGCAAGCTTCTAAGTGTCTAGTAACTCATGACAAAAACAGATGCCATTTGACCTTTACCAGCTCACTGATGTGAGTAAAAATATCATCCAGAAAAGCAAGAGTATGTTCTTCTCTTGGGACTTTTCTTTTCTTTCTTTTAAAAAAAAAAAATTTTCTAAGAGCCTAGAAGTGAAATGCAGAAGTGTCTTCTTTGCAGAAGAGACCATGGGCTTTTGCAAAATGGCTAAGCTGCCCAGAGTGTTAACTGGAAGTACTTCAAAGAAAGCTCGACCTACAGAATTTCCCCCCAAACTGCCCTTTGAAAGATTAGACCTCCTGAAAGTATTCTGCCTGGGTCACACTCACAGCAAGTCCAAAGCCCTTGCTTTCTTTTGGCTTACAAAAATAGAACATCAGCAAATTCTTGATCTTCAGACTATACTTTCTTTTTTTCTTTTACCTCCTGTACTCCTAATTGAGGCCTCAAACATTACAATAAATATTTCTAAATCAGGAGTCATTGCCTCTAAAATATATTTAGGCTGTTATATGCTTCATTTAGGAAGCATATAGCAGAGCTAGAAGTACTTATTCTTCTATTTATACTTCATTTAGGAAACAGAGAGTTGAGCCATATACATTTATTCTTATTATTTTATTCCCATGAGGGCTCTGGTTTTGTGAGATAACAGAGCACCTGCCTGACATTGGTCAGGCCAATATTTTATTCAAAACCAATTGGAATCTTGAATTTAAGTGCTCTACTAACCAATGCATCAATAGCCACATTCAGTCTCAAATCTTTGTATCCTGGGATTGTCAGATCTTTTTCTATTCAGCATTGTGCTTTTCTTTTGTCCAGGAACCAAATGCAGGGAATGCCAAGGGTAGACACACAGTAAAGACAGCCTCCCTTGCTTAGGACCTGATATTTTTACTAATATAATTGTGATCACAACAGCCTTTTCTCAAGATTTTTTTCTTGTAAGCTTGTAAACACAGAATATAATTCAGTATTTCCTATATAGGTAGCTTTAGCTTTATTGCTGCTCATATTTCTCCCAGGCATTGAGAGTGCTTCATTCTTCCTGAAATAATACCAAAAAACAGCAATTGTGGCTTGAATACAGGACTGCATTGTCCAGAAAACACAGAGGTAAAAATGTGTATGGTAAGCTAGCAAGTAATGAGTGTTGATAGTGTCATAAACTGGAGAAACATGAGAAATAAAAGGCAAAGTGAACTTACTTTGGTAAAGCCATTTGGAAAAAGAACAGCAGTAGAGGCTTTGCATTTTAGTCTTCCACATCCACATCAGATCTCTCAGCTCTGGGCTGGAACATAAATTGACATCTCTGCACTATTAGAGTGAGAGCTATTAACCATGCACAGCATCATTGTAGAAATGTTATCTTTCCAGCTACAGACTGCAGAGCTGATCATTCAATGTCCAGTTATTCCTAGAATGACAGCCAAAAGCTTTCATCACTAAAAATGTAATCATGAGAAAATTATAACATTTTATATGTAGTTTTGATAACTAGTGAAGATATTACAGACGGGCCTCTCTGAGAAAGTAATTGTGGAGTTAGTGAACTAATCATGAGATACTCATTAAATGAAAGAGAAATTAGAACACATTGAAGTGGTTTATTCCCCAGTGCAAACTCCGAGAAGTGCGTAGGAATGAGCTAACAGAGCCAAGTGGCCTGGACATCCAGTGGTTTAAATGTAAGTTTGTTGCGTCCTTAAGCCAGGACTTCAAAAACCTTAATAATTTGCAGCCTCAGCAGAGTAAAACAAACACTTGGAGAGGGGTCTGAACTTAACTGGACTAACAACTCCTTAAAAGAAAGTGTTAGGAAAGTGTTAGACATGATTGTGCATAGAGTAGAAAAACAGATGTAAGTATTCATTTCCCACTTTACAATTCTATGGAAGTGAACTGGTCTGATTTAATATATTTATGGATTATATTAGTTCAAAATGAATTAGTAAAAAACAGAGCACATACTGATAAAATTTTCAGGTGACCCAAAACTAAAGGCACTGCAAGATTAATGCAAGATCCAGGTATCACCCAGAGCGTTGTAGATGCCTTTCAGAATAGTAATAGGGGCTGAATTTCATTTGTACAAAGTACTGTAGATTAATAAATGAATTTTCATCTTGACACGGAAGTTCACCACTTAAGAATGGTAAATGGAGAAGCCTGCATAATGGAAAAGAAAAAACATTACCTCTTATTTTATGTGTTTCCAAGCAACATATTTCCAATAGTTATGAAAATCTGAATCCTGGACCCTGAGATGCTGATAACACCTTACCTGAAATAACTGCAGTAGTTCTGGAAGCCAGGCTTGAGAGACCACAGATTCAAGCTGAAACACGTGGTGACAGGGGTTACTAGGATGCACAGAGAAATAAAAGTCCCATCTTACAGAAAGAGAAGTAGAAGAACTTTGCTTGTTTGCTTTGCTAAATTAAGCCTGAGAGTGATAAGACTGCTTTCCATAAGTTATAAGATCTGGGAGCTGAACAATACTGGCACAAGAATAGATGTGTATGAATTATCTATGAATAAATTGAAAAGGAAAATCAGGAAGATTTCTATTCATCATAAGAGTAAGGTTCTGCATCTGTCTTCTGTCAGAAATAATTAAAGAATCTCAACAACTTCCATGAATGGGAATACAGTGCTGATCATCCCATCAGCAGAATGAAGTTCATTGCCCATATTCTGACTTCTTCTACTCACACAGAAGAGAGCAGAGGTGCTCTTGAAAAATTTTCAAAACATTATTATAGATAAGGAACCAAATATGAAGTAGTGCCAAGGGAAAAACTAAACTCGAGTATGTTTACCTGTGTTTAGCATTACTTGCCTGCAAAGAAAATTACCGACTAACTTCAAT
The DNA here is from genome assembly GCA_013390105.1 of Tichodroma muraria. Lineage (NCBI taxonomy): Eukaryota > Metazoa > Chordata > Aves > Passeriformes > Sittidae > Tichodroma > Tichodroma muraria. The sequence goes on along the minus strand of WAAG01057654.1, from coordinate 78,484 downwards.
GCATTTATTTCTTATTCCATTTCATTTGCTGTGAGCAATCTTTGCCATAGGCTCAGGGAAACAGTGGGCAAACAGTCTTGCTCCATCATACCAGAATTTCAGTGCCAGGCAGGCAGCATAGACCAGGTCGCTGAAATAATACCAAATTATCTGCTTTTTAATAGCCACTAAATTGAAGAGACAAAAGTTGTATGGTTCAAATCACAGATTTGATTTAGGAAATCCTTGAGTATTTTCTACAATGAAGGAAGCTGAAAAATAAACCATTGCCTTTCTAGGGGATATGATGAGTGAGTGAGTGAGTGAGTGAGTGAGTGAGTGAGTGAGTGAGTGAGTGAATTCTTGGTCTAATCCTGGGCACAAAATTTCAGTATCCCATCCAAGCTCTCTCAGCTATGGACACTGGCACAGGAGTGCTAAATGAGTGTTTCTCATTTAGAAATAAATATTCCCTGCAAAAATGTTAAACACAAATTAGAAAAAGAAAAAAAAAAAAAAGCCTGAGAGACTTGGTAGCCTGACAGCCCAAGCAGTGGGAATAGCTGGACACTAGCCTTCACTCCAATTTCTACTTATCCACATACACAAGTCAAATATTTTCACAAGGAGATGCTGAAAAGGGCTTTTTGTTAGACCATTCTATGGCTCAGTTGGTAAGGCATCTCCCTGATAATTATGAAAGCCTATGTTCGGTCTCTGTCTACCTCCCAGCAGAAAATGCGTTTGAACCATGTCCCACTCTATCCTTCCTGGGTCTGCTGACACCCAAGAAGCTGGAGGAGAGCCACCCTTGCCTTATCAGTTTTGAAAATCCATCCTTGAATCTATCTTCAAAATCAAAGCTGCTCCTTCCAGAAGTGCCAAAGCATGAAAGTTTGCAGGTCATCCTCCTTCTCATTTTGATCCAAACTAATGAACACAAACCAAATCCACAGATACTTTTAACTGTTCCATTTGCTGGTTTGAGGGATTTTGTTTTGGTCAAATAATGCACTTAACCACAAACATTTGCCAAGCTCCAGCCTGGGGCTTATTTGGATGAAAAGTCTTCCCAGTCAAGCCTGCTCTGGTTCCAAGCTTTTATACCCTTCTCCCCTGTTCTGTGTTACATGGGCAGCACAGAGCCTTTTTTTTTTTTTTGGCTATCTGCCTGTGGATCCAGAGCTGATGTTCTTTTTCTTTCCATCTCAAAAGCATGTTGTACAAAGACAGCACTGTGCTGACAAATTAACACAGGAAAATAGCATTATTTAAGCACAAACACCTCAAACTTTTGTCATGGTGCTCTATAAATACAACACAACAGCATCCAGTGTCTGCTTAGATAAAACGTTTGCAATGAAAGGATGTCTGTGAATCTATTTAAGGGGGATTAAGACTCTAGCTGGCTAGATTCTGGGTCATTGGTTTAATGTCTATATTATTCAGTACTGTAGTATCTGTCTGCTAGACAGGCTGCTTTAGCATCTATCCTACGGCATACTGTGCTAATTATGCTTCCCACCCTCTGCAGGGCATTTTCAGTTCCGAGCGCAGAAAGTGCCGTGCGAGTGGCTGCTCTGCCTGTGACACTCTTAGCTGCCTGGCCCTTCCCTCCCACAGCGCCTCGCCTCCCTTGCCACACACACATCCACGTACTGTGCTCCTTTGTGGAGCCCTTGTAGGCACAGCCCTCTAACAAGCCATGGTTTTGTTTGCCACACTAAGCTGTCAGAGGATCCAGTAGCAGTCAGCAGCAGCACCACTACAGGCTGTTATTAAAGCAGCAGGAGCACAAACACACCTGGAACTGGCCCAGTAATTTTATTTTGTTTTAAGGGTCAATAGGAAAATCAAGGGGGAGAGGATGTGTAGGAATATTTCAATGTTTTTTTCAGAACATTTCAAGCAACCAAGAATTTTTTGACCTGAAACTCTTTTGGGTTTTTTGCCATGCTCAGAAATATTTATTTCCTTTCTTCTTTCAGCTGTGGGTTGATTTAAAGGAAGGGGAAAAAAAGGAAAAAAAAGAAGACAATTTAGCACAGAAAGCACAAGAACATATTTGCTGGTAGAGGTTGCTCTTCTCACAGGAGATTCGGGGAACAAGTTATGTTTGTCAGATGCAAACTGATTTCCCACTAATAAATAACGCCCCCCATACACAAACAGTCGCAAAGGCTTCATTTCCAACAAATTTGCTGTGCATAGGAGGCACCTTGGCTCTTCCTCTGCCAGCCCTTTTGCATTTCCCAGCCCTGCTGTATGAAGATTAGAGGCAGAGGTGCCTACAATCCACACCCAGGAGCTTGGTCTGCCACTGCAGAACCCCCTCCTGTGCTCCTGCCCCCACTGAGATTTCTCTGACAGAAAGGTGTGTTCTGTTGTCCTCAAAGCATGAGAACAACAGACCTCAGATGACAGAAGTGTGATAAATAGAGAATAATGTGTCCTGCTAGACAGAATAATGAGATTACATATGAGCTGCCATATCATATCAATTAAACCATTGGCCCTTTTAGTCAGGCAAATCCATCCTGCCACACTGATCAGTGCTTCAGGGAGAATGGGGAGAGAGAGGGAGGGCAGGACTGACATAACCTGCTTAAAATAACCCAGACGTTCCCGCTGCTGTGTGCCCAGGCAGGATGGGTCGGGGTCTGGCCCAGGGCACAGGGGTGCCTGCTGGGGCAGCCTGGCAGCAAGCAAGGCTTCCAGCTGCACCAGGGCACTGAGCACCCGCTGGCTCTGGGTCTCTGCCCCAAAAGGAGAGTCAGGGGGTAGGTTGTCCCAGTCAGCTGCGGGCTGCAGATCCAGGAGCTGTACATGCCAGCAGCCTGGGTGGCATGGTCTTGTCCTTCTGCCAAGATCTCCTGGTTCCAGATGAGTGGAGTATTTGTCACTCCTGGGTGACCGCTGATGATGTCCTGAGTGCTCATGAGGCCCAACTTAAGTACATGCCTCCGACATGTGCTTGCCTGGCCCTCTCTCCACCATGACACAGATGTTTCCAATGGAGAATACAAGTGCCTCCCTTTACCAAACCTGTCACAGGAAGACCCAAGAGGTGGAGTGAAGCACTCAGCAGAAGAGGCCTCATCAGAGGTCTCCAGTCACCTTCTCAGGCAGCAGCCCCCGCTGCTAATGCAAGGAGAGGAGTACCACACTGCATGGGGTGGTTGTACCCTCAGACATATGCCCTTCTCACAGAGCAACTCTGGGTTTAATTAGCTGTGTTTTGGCTATTTACTCAAGTAGCTAGGTAGTGTTTGCCTTTCAGACACTGTTGTGGTCGTGAGCTACCCATGTACATGGTCTTGCTCTAGAAAAAGGATGGGATGTCAAACCTTCCTGCCCTTTCTCAAACTGCTTTCAATGCATCTCTAGTTTAGAAAGATTTAGCAGATTGTTCCAAAAGCATTAAGAAAGCAAAGCCTGTTTCCCTATTCTTTTCAGTCTTGTGACTGAATTAACTGATATCTAACAAGACACAAGCTGCCCATTATGCTTTCTCTGGGGTCCAAGTGCTCTTAGCGTCGCTTTCCCATGTGAGTCCACTGGTGACTCTGGAATAACTTGCCACACCACAAGTGTGTATCTCCACAAAACTCACCTTCTCCCATTTGCTGTGAAATTCTACAGATGAAGGGCCTGGGAAAAAGTAAACAAAAGGAAAAAAATAGAGTTGCCAGCAGTACTGATGGAAACCTTCTGCAGATTTGGTGAGGTGTCTCCAGGCAGGCCATGTGAGACTGACACCTACATCACACCTGGATTTCCTGCACCATGATGTGCAATTCTTCATGCCTTGCAGGTGCCCATGACTGGCCCCTCTGCTGTGATCATGGGTACACTGGCCACCAAAGTCCCCTTCCCACATGAGATATGGGACCTGCCCCTGTGCCCACACTTTCAGGCAGAAGCAGGTGTCTGGCAGTCAGAGGCAGAGGAACAGAAAGTAGGGGGGAGTGAGGAATACTCAGGAGATTAAGTAGCAGAAAAAGAGTCAGAGTATAAGCAGGTTGAAAACAACTCACAGCAAAGGGAAAGAGAAGAGAGATGAAGGGAATCAAAGATAATTCCTAAAGGAAACAGAAGATGAAAAGATGAGCTCTTCCGAAGAGAGGAAAACACCATTTCTCAGGTGGGTTAGCTGGTGCAAGGGACAAAGCTCTCACTACCTGATGTTAGATGTAACTGAACAAAGGTTATAGCTACATGGCAAAGAGGCAGAGATGACATTGATTTCTAAGTGAAGGTTTTTTGCCACCTGAAATGACAACATCACTTTAAAAATTCAGCATTATTTTCTGCATTATTTTTTAAACATAGTTCATAAGCAGTTTAAAACACAATTACAACAAAAATGCAGTTGCAGAAATCCTTTACATGGGGAGGAACAATAGACAGAACTAAAAAATTCAGTAATTGCTGCCTGGAGAGTGGCAATGCCTTCTGGTTTTAGGCATCCCAGTTTGTGGAAAGATACCCCTTTATACCAGGAGGTGAAAAAGGCTATTTGGGTTAGAGTAGAAGTTTGCCTTTTTCTGCTTCTGACAGCAGCCCAGAGCAAATGGTATGGAAAACAGTGACAGAATGGTGCCAGGAAACAGCCATCACTCCCTGGCATGGTTCTTTGGCAAATCCATGCACTTCTGCTGGGGCAGCTCATGATATTGTTGGGTTTGAATTGTTGCATAACTCAACAAAAGTGGAGCTACAGGCTATGGAGTGGTGAGGCCCTTTGACTGTGCTTCAGTGGAGCCTGGGAGTAGAAATTTGGGAACACTCTGGCTATTCCCCACATGGACCAGGGGTTCAGCCCCTACAAAGGGCACCTCAGAGCATCAATTCTACTGGCAATTTACTTCTGAGAAGTGGTATTAGCATGGAGAAAGATGTCTTTTCCAGCACATTTAATGTGGTGGGGGAAAAGGTGTTTTTAGGTTAGGGGATGCTGGGGTAGAAAAGAGGCTGTATCTTCAACGTGCTCTTTAGAGGAGAGGCAGAGCTGGTGAGTGGCAGTAGTGGGCATTGAATGTGAGCTCCTGGGAGGGTGTAGCATCAAGGACAGGGTCCTCAAGACTCAGATAAGCTAGTGAATTATTTTCTTCCCCTTTGGCAACCAGAAGAACTCTGCAATATTTAAGTGCTTGGCTGGAGCAGAAATGAAGGGCTGAGTCACATTCTGGGCCCTGTGCACAGGCATCTGAGAAGATGCCTTCAGTGCTCATTGCAACAGCCTTTCTGTTCTTTAAAAGGACTCAGCTCCCCTGAAGCTGATAATGTCTGCGCAGTTTCAAAACAGACCACCAGTAAGGTAATGAAGGAAGCCAGTGGAAAAATACTGGCAAGAGATAACAGATTCATCTGAAAAGCCATGTCCCCTCCAAAAAAATGCTTAGAAGTGGGGAAGAAAAGGTCTTCAGTTGATTCAGGGTTGTGCATCAAGTCAAAAATGCCTATGACATTTTGGAAATGCCGACAGCTTGGGGAAATGGAATGACTTGCTATGACCTCCATCCTGCTTGTCCCAGCAGGAATTAAAGGAAAAGCCCCATAACATTTCTAGAATTGTTAATACCACTGCTCTGCAAAAGATTGAGCATGCTGGGCTGCAGCGTGTGCTGAGGCACTGGCTGGCTGGGAGGGTTTGACTTGGAGGCACATGAAGGCAATCTGTCATATGGTGAAAGCTCATATCCCAGCAGCATCCTATCTTGGAAGAAAGGGGACTGGAAGGACCTCTACTGTACCGCTGCCAGCCGTGGAGGCTCATACCTGGCTGCTCTACACAGGAAAGAAAAGAGCTGACAATGAGCAAGAGGCTAGAAATCATGTTTACTTTTGCTCCAAGGCTTAGTCCTCAGAGGACAAGATATGAACTGCTATTTTATGAAATGATTGTGTGGATGAGTATGTGTGCAGCAGTACTCTGCCTTGCCTCACTCTGAGTCATACTACAGCAGGGCTGAATAAAGATGGGCCCAGGCTACACTGTTCAGATGCGCAAAAAGGCTCATGGCTCTCCACTGTGAATGTCTTGAGATTAGCACGTAATACAAGTTTTTTGTGGAGATACTTGCAGGAGCAGAGGTGAGGGCAGCTCCGTGCCAGTGTCCAGCCAGCCCCCGTTGCATGAGGATGGTAGCCCTGCAGGCAGTGAGCTGTGGATAGGAGCATCCTGCGGCTGGCCTGGGCATTCACCCGAGTGGTAGTGCTCAGCTGGGGTGGGAGAGTTGCAACTTCAAGCTCCTCACCTGCCTGGTGCAGATCTGGGACCTGGATCTGCTACATCCAGGACGAGTCTATATTTCATTTATCTGAGCAGATCTACAGCAAGAACTTGTGTCCAAAGCAAGTCTAATAAACAAAAAAGTATTTCAGCAGAAACCTGAAACCAGGTATTTGGCTGGTTCTCCCAGGAAAGAATGGGACATGCTCATTACCCCATCTGTCTCTGCAGCTCTTGATGCTGTAATGAACAAGTCCCTCAACCCAACCTCTCCTTTGCTTTATCCCTGTGTGCTCTGCAGGCCAAGGAGGGCTGGCAGAGACTGAGAATATTCCCACACCACAGAGTCTGGAGGCAGCGCCAGCGGCCCCAGATGCACACAACCAGCATCCAAACCCAGAGCACTCAGGGAGAGGGGAAGGTGAAGTTGGCTGTGCTGATTTATTCTGGGGGAGGTTTTCTCCTTGGAGCCAGAGACATGCAGTACCTTGAATGATGCATAATAATGGAATTGCAGCCATCGGAGCAAATTCCTTCCTCGATGGAAGAAAGGAGTTGTGAAATTCTGTTTCTAAAATTAGGGAGAAATTTCTACGTCAGCCAGAGTCTTTCGGTGAGCATGTTACAAATGATTGCCCAAGTTGTGAGCAGAATAAGCAGTGACATTACAAAAGTCAAGACTGCTGTGCTGTCTGTCCCTACCTGACCTCCTTAAAATCTGAGAAATACAAAAAGTTGGGGAACTTATCTAGGCCTTGAAATAAATGCTGCTCTGAGTCATGACCAGCAGGACTTTGTTTTACTGGAGGAAAGGGAGTGGAAAAACTTGCTGGTACCTGTGTGACCCCAGCAGAGCTGCCCAGAACTGGGAAGAGTCCTTTGCCAAGGCATCAGCTTCAGTGATGGCTGCCGCAAAAGGGGTCAGGAATTAGCCAGGAAGTTGCTTAACTATGTTACTTTTTTTTACTTGTGTGATTTGATGGAGCAGTCCAGACAGGCTGGGTCACATCCACAAGTCATAGACAGTTTATATTAACAGTAGGACAGAATAACAGCACATTAAGGTTTCTTTTTTAAAAAAAAATTTAATAGTTCTGAAGTTCTTTTTTCTTGCAATAATAATTTTTATAACACTGAAGTTACAACCAGCTTAACATAAAACTGTTAATTTCTAAGACCGAGACTTACATATCAGTCTTTTTTTTATATCATGTGGATTTTATATTGGTCTTCTATGTTTCCCTTTTACAGAAGCAGTTAGGATTTTAATATCATTAGCCTAATATTTAGTCACAATATATATTTTATATCCTAATAAAAATTAATTACAGTGAGGCACTCATCTCATAAGTCATTATGTGTTGGTCCTTTGAGACATTACACATTATTACCAGGCTTGAGGAAACCAGACATTATAAGATGTAGCACCACATCAAATCTCAGAATAGGTAAGACCTGCACCTCACACTCAAATGAGAGATATTTTAACGACTGGCCTTTGGGTGTTGAAAGTTTGCATATATTGGGAAGAAGATGCTATACAGTTCACAATTTAATATTGCTTTATGCTTAGGGATCAATTTAAGACTTGCTCTAGGAGAAAATAGGATTTTCCATTTTCTACCTCTGTTCCTCACCTCTCCTCCTCTCACTCTGACTTGGGTTCTCTGCTCCTGTCCCTTTCCTAGCCCTAAACACTGGCTGACCTCTGTCCTCTGGGAAAGAAGATTTGGAGCTAGATGGCTTCCATATGAAGGTCCAGCCTTGCCCTATGCACTATTGCTGTAGAGAAGTAACCTCGTGCAGTGTTTCTTTCCAGATTTTATTGTGACTTCATTATAAGACAAAAGAAATTATAATTGCCTTTCATCCTAGAAGTAGACAGCCTCAGAAATTACCCTGAAAGGCCTTGAATCAGTAAACAGCAATTACGTGAGCTCTCTCTCTGAGGGAGAAGGTGATGTCATGGTAATTTTGAATAAATAAAAGCACTTGAAAATTTTAAAAGCTGAAGCAATTTTACACTGTCATCCTTTCAGATTTGACTATTTGTATGTTGCATTTCAGCTCATTAAGGCTGTTTCAGAGGGAGCTGACTGCAATAATTGTGTCTTTTGCTCCATCCTTGGCCCTCCTCTGAGCTGTAGGGTCCAATCCACTGTGCATGACCCAGACTTCCTCCCCAGATATTCTGTTTGGTCTTCACCCTCTGATGCTTGAACCCTTCCATGACATCCCCAATTTCCATCTTTGCCTTTTCTGGCAGGCTTTCCCCCCTTCAAAGGAGCAGGCAATCAGCTGTCCCATCACAGCTGGTCTCTGCCCCAAGGACAGCATCTATCTCTCTGGGTTGCCATGTGGACTTCCTCTACATGCCTCCTTCTTCCCTCCCGGACCATGACTCTCACCCTGACCACGGTGGTCCCTCACCCCGCAGCACAGTCTGGGTTTCCCCCACCTTGGTGTCTCCTGACCCTCACGGACAACTAACCCAGACATTCACTTAGACAATCACTCTCTACCTTCCTAAACTTCCTGGTTTTCAGCACAACTGCCCACTTGCCTCCTCTGCATGTCTGCCTTCTGCTAAAGGGGACACATCCACGTGGGCCTCCTCGGTAATCCATTTCTCCGTTACCACTTCACTGGCCTTTGACCACAGCAGCTAAATTTCTTGATTGCTCATAGATTATGTAGCTGGATGTGATTGCTGTGACCATCTGCTCTGATTTCCAGTATAATTTAAGCCACAGGTCTTCTCTGAATTATTTCCTGCTGTCTTTTTTATAAATAGACATTCAAAAACGCCAACTCTTAGCTCGTTCTTTCCGATGATGGAGCAGCCACCAAAAGTGTTTGCTGTTTGTTGCTCTGCTTGCTGCTTTACTATTAAAAATACATGCTTTATTTCTAGACTGTATTTGTCAGCTTCAACTTCCAGCTGTTAGATCTAGTTACATCTTTATCTGAAGAGTCCTCTTTCCAATTTCTGTTCCTCAAATAGATGCTATGATTAATTCATCTCTTAAATTTTGCGTTGTTAAAATTAACCCTCTGAGCTCCTCTGTACTTCTGCTGTATTTTCCCACCTCTGGCTTCTCTCTAGTACCTTTGGTTCATATTATTCTTGCACTGAGTACACCACAGAAGGCTACAATAACATAATTATCTAGCCCTAATTGATATTCTGTATATTGAAAGACAATGTTTACTATTCTTTGTGTCTGCAATGGCTTGGGATAGATGTTCTCCCCTCTTCAGGAAGTATATGTTACAATATTTAAGAGCGATCCAACAACCACAGGGAAAGAAAACCTTTTCTCTTTGCCCTTGCAAGATGTAAATCACCTTGAAGACTTCAGATACATATCAGTGATGCATCCTGCTTCCCTTCTTGTTCCCACGCTATCACCTAAACTACAGCTGAAATGTTTTCAATGTTATTTTCTACGTTCATGCAATAAATACATCATGAGTCCCAGGTCATTTTTAAATACACTGTTATTATATAAATACAACTTGTGCTCTTTTCCTGTATATGTCGAACTTTATAGCTAGTAACAATTTGCCAGGTACTTTTTCCTTGCATCCAGCTTACAGGTGATGCAAATCTATCTGTGGTTACCACATTTTGTTTCATTAACATTGTGAGAGATCATTCTACATTTTCTTCCAGATCAGTGTCAATTGTTTTGAATAGCATATGTACAAAAACTAAGTTTCATGGAATATCTGCAAATCCAGGCGTCTATGTAAACAGTTTTCCCATCCAGAACTGCATTTTCAGGTCTCCAAATTAACTAGTTTATCACGTCTCTCATCTGTCACAAGGATTTTGTGCCTTTCCAGTTTCTTACTCAAAATGCTAAGAGGTACCACCCAAACATCTTTCAGAAAACTGTTATTTCAACCTTATTCTTTATCAGTTGGAATTTAACCGATTTTTAAGGAATAAAATCACATTTTAATTTATTTTTTTTTTAATCCATGTGAATTTGTACTAGTTGTACCATTCTTCTTCTTTCCTTAGGAAATGAAATTCACTATCACCTACTTGATTATTCTGCAAAAAATCAGTTCAGTTTTACAGGAGTGGTCCATGGGATCATCGCATGTGCCTTTTTTAATATTTCCATATTTTTGGCTTCCCACCAGTGCCCTGGATCTTTCCCAGTGTTTCAAGATACATTGAAAATTGACATTACTGATGCAGAGAGATATTCATCAGCTCCTCTGAAGCTGTTGATTACTAGCTTTCTGGATTTTAGAAGCCCAGAGAGAATAACTGCTGTTTAACATTTTCCTTGATTACTTTTGGAATAAAAGGTATTCTACTCAGCTTAAAAAATCATTGTGGTGTCTGTCTTTTTCTAAATACAAAGCAGAAGATACAGCTATTAAATGCCCTTTCTTGCATTCATTCTGCTGCTGGGCCAGGACAGTGGTTAAGATTCCTTAAAAATCTCTGCTTTGTTTCCATTGTTGCCCACTTTCCAAAGAGGCTAACATGCTGAAATTGTGGAGTTTATTTGGGTAGAAACCTGGCATGTACGTGCTAGCTCTTGAGGGACAGTGATACCTACATCTAATGCTAATGAACTCACTGATCAGCTTAGCTCTAAAGTTCAGATCAGTCCAATTTGAACCAAGAAACCTTCACAGACTGATTTTTGGAAAGGGATTTCTGGTAGTTAAAAAAGAAAAAAAAATAAGAAGCAAAAATATTATTTATTTTTCCAAAAGAAGTTTTCTGAAATGGTTCTTTTTATTGAAAACTATGCTGTTGGCTGATGCTCAATTTTTATTCATCTATACTGCATATTCCGCATGTGTTTACAATACAAGGTTGGCAAGTATTAAATATTCATCTCTGCTCCTAAGGAAAGCTGTCTGAAAAGAGTTTGCTTAAATCTCTGCTCTGCTTAAAGCTTGCACTGGCTCTAAATGAAAAATAAAGTTAAGACTAATATGTAATTCAGCCATGTAGCACCACTGTCATCCTCAGGGACTAAAGGCAAAAACTACAACTCTCTCTTTTAAATGGTTTCTGAATCATTTTGAAGCATTGCATCATATGTTCCCATCAGGAGCAGCATAAGTCGCAGAACAGTCTTTGCTTATGGAAGGTTCACATCTGAATTGCTGGACCATTTGGATTAAATTGCATTTAACTGCTTAGCAGAGCCAATGAAGGTGCTAAGGGAGTTGCTAAAAATCTTTACGGCAGTAGGGGTTTGCTTCACTGTGTCTAAATTGCTAGCATCAAAATCCTCACACCACTCATGGAAACATGCCTGGTTAAAAGGAGCTATGGATAGCAGATTTGATGAACAACCACTCCAATTGAAAACAGTTATTTTGTTGCCTAATAGCCATCACACATTTGTTAAACTAGACCTGCGAGCTCTAAGGATTTTCTTCTCTCTGGCGAGTGATAGGAAGCAGCAAAAGAGAGATATTGATGGGGAAAAAAACCTCCTGGAGGTCTTTTGGTGTTTTGTGGGGTTTGTTATATGGGTGAGGATTTTTTCATTCCACTTTTAATAGTCATGGTAAGATATGCAATAGAACTGAACATTTCCAAAGTTGAGAGGCAGTGGCAAAAGAGCAGATTGTAATGGAATATCTGTGCAGCCTGACATGCAGCTCTAATGATAGCTTGAGCACTTGTGTGGCAGAATTGTGGGCCTGCACACCTATGCTTTATCAGTGTTTTATTTTTGTTCTATATTCATGTTAAAGCCCAACATCAAAGCCCCAGCTGCAACCAGTCTGTATGCTATGTGCTCACGTGTACAATGAGATATTCTGCTGTGATGCTGGTTAAAATAAACACACAGCAGAGGAGGGAGAGTGGATAACTCCTTACAATGGAGAGGAGGGAAGCCACTGGTTTGGCTCACCTCCCCAGACAGAAGCAGGATCTATGCGCTGCACAGACAATGCTGGATGCTGAGTGGCATTGAATGGAACAGATCATTATCTGCCAGGATTTTGTGAGAAAAGTGTCTCAGGATATAAAAAGAACAGAACAGAATTTGTACCTTTTTATTTAAGCAGGGTCCAGCACATTGAATCTTCCCTCCATAATTTTTTTGCCCTGAGACAAGGTAAATGTCTACCACCAGTACTGGTCACCATGGCTCTGGCCACAGCAGTTTGCAGCAACTGAGAGCATACGCTGGCCACTCCATAAAGTGACCAGAGTTTTACAGTCTCTAGAGTGCATTTGCTGCTTATGAATAAGTGAAATACTGCACCTTGATGCCTTTATGAGAGGCCCAGACTGAAGGAAATTCCTTATCCTGCATTAACAAGCAGTGGCCAGAGATCAAAAAAACAAATTCAAATTGAACAGAAATGTGTCTTTCAGAGAGCAAAGTCTGAGCCTAGGCATCCTTCTGGAGGATGGGGCTCCCTTTGGACCTGGTGTTGTGGAACTGTATTTGATAAGAGCAGACCCAGACACATGTGGCAGCAGAGGAAAAGGAGACATCAAGCTTTCAAGCTTGGACTTGGAGCAGTGCGGAAGATCAGGTATTGCATCTATCAGGTCACCTGATAGAGCAGACCTCATTTCTCTAGTAGCAGCAAAAGCAGTGTGGGCCTTCCAGAGCCAGGACCAGGCAGGGGCACTACTGTGGGCACACTCTTGGGTGTAAGAGCTAGAGGGGTAAGGTGACTGAGAAACCGAATGACAGAGAAATGCAATATGAGAGATACAAAGATGTATGGGGAGAGTTGAAACACCAGAATGAGCAGCAGCTTAGAGGCATGATGATGGGTTTTGTGAATTAACTTTTTATTCACTTGCAAGGATGATGAGGAAGTTCCACAAATGAATCACTATCTTCAAAGCCAAATTGTATTTTCTTGGTATGAGAGAGTTACGGGCCTTTCACTCAGTTTTGTGTTCCAGACATTAGGACATCCTTCTCAGGTTGAATTTTTCTGTGGAATGTGTGCTGCTCTCCAGAATGCAGGCTCTCTTTTTGCAATCTGGCAGTGCCTCCTTAACTTTGCATGGAATGTTTCTGAAGGCAACACACACAGACAACTAACTATTTTTCTCACACAGACAACTAATTTTAAGAATTCAATCACCAACTTTGTACTGTCTGTAGAAACTCACAGCTGAAAATCTGCAAACATCCTCAATATTAGAAAATCTGCAGTTCACAATATTGCAAATATCCCAGAGGTTAAAAAGCTGAGATGGTTGCATTATTATTTAAAACACTGGAGCATATAGGACTACATGTGATCCTACAGTCTTATTCAGAAGCCTCGGTGCTCTGCATCCAGATTTGTTGCAATTCAATTATAAAGGGCTATGAATGTGAGTGTGTTAAGCCATCGTGAATTGCTGCTGTGGAGATAGCTGCTATTTATCATTGCCTCCCACTGCGAGGATGGAATAAGCAGTCTGAATGTCACATACACTGTATTTATAATGCTGTTTTAAGGTCATCTCTGTGTGCAGATGCTCTAGACAGAGAAACTTACAAGTACAGATGTGTCTGTTGTGAGGAGCTAAATAGATTTGAGAGTATTATTTTATAAAATATGTATTTTAGCCAGAAACTCTGCTGCAGTCACTCTGTCCCTGGCAACTTTCCAGTCACCAACAGCTGGCAATTAGCACTTACACAAAGATGCCTGAACACTGTCCAGCCAAAAGCTTCAGTGGTGACTTGCCCGGAGCTTGAGGGCTATTTTGCACCTATTTTACATAAAATGGAGCAGATTGTGGCTGATTTAATCTTTCCAATGGAGCTGAGGCCCACAAAAGCTTCTGCTTCTGGCATGCTTTGCTGTACCCTGATCAAACCATTGCCCCATTGTGGAATTCAATGGGCCACATTTAGCCTCAAGGTTGTATTCTGGTTTTCCGTGAATTATGTTAACTACTGACAAAGCCCACAAAGCCTTTCAATCCAAGTGTGGAAAGGCAGCAGTTAATCACATCTCTTTGTACTCAAAGAGAGGAAAAGACTTTGCCAAGATATAATAGAAGTTCCGATGATATAATTTTAACAGTAACTATGAACAGACTGCTCATCATTTATGCTGAACATTATGCAAGAGAGAAAGTTTCTGACCTGAAAATGTACAAACTCATTATAAGGCAAGAAAAGACTTTTATGAGTTTAATTTGACTCATAAAACTCCTGAAGAAGAAGTCTAGGGAAGAAAAAATGCCAGTCACTGTGAAAGACAGATGGTGATGTCAGTCCCCACCTGGAAGAGTAAGGGATGATCCTTCCCTGGACTGGGCTCGACGTTGGTGATCTTGGGGCTGGGCTCACCCTCCCAGGCTCGAGATGGACTGAATCCATGGCTCCTGCTGACTGCATGGGTGGTGTATTGCTCTTCCCCTGTTTGAAGTGAGGTGTGGGCGCTCTGCCCCAGCCATATTTTTGCAGAAAAGACTGGCACTCCTCCTCCTCCATCCCTCCCCCAGCTGTCCTGTTGGACGGGTTGCTTAGCTATCTAATGCAAACGAAAATCACAGACTGTGAATCCTGGTCTGACAGATTGACTTCCCTGCAGTCTGGAAATAGATGTCTGAACTCCTAAGAGGGGTGTGATTTAAGAAGCAGCCTTTTCCTCAGTGTGTCCCAAAGGCTAGCCCAGACACCTCCTGGTCACAGTGCAGGCTGCTGGGATGTACCTCAGGGACTGCTGCTTCTGCACGTGGTCCTAATTCCTGGCAGCCAAGAAGCTCATGCAGGGCAGGAGCCTGAGCTTGGCAACCCCAGGCTCTGTTTGTGTACTTACAAAAATCTGTCACCATGCCGAAGGGTAAGCCCAGACATGCGGCCGTGATGTTTAAGACAGGCTGGGTGTTTAGGGATTCTCACCTGACTTTTGCTTGGTTTGGCAGATGTCTTTTTTACACAGCCACCTCTTCCTTTACAGTGCTAAAATATATACAGACACCATATTCAGTGCTGATAAATGTAAATCAGTGCTCAAGGGAGAGTGCACAAGCTTAAAATTCCATGTGCCTGACAATTGACTACAGACCACTTCTACCTTTCAGGAGTGAGATCTCGAGGACAGGGAGAGAGCACTCCTGAAATGGCAGCTCAATATTTGGAGAGGTCAAGAAAGTAAATAGAGCATAAGGAACTAGGAAGAAAGGAAAGAGATATGAAATCATGATCCATTTTTATTCTCCTGAACAAATACAGGGTGTACTTGCATTTTTCAAACTGAGCATAGATCTGATGTGCCTATCAGCTGTGGCAGAAAAGGGAAGATTGTAGTAAGAGAAGCTGAGACGAATCAGTGTATGAAAAGAACAGGTGAAGACACATTAATTATAAGGGAACTCCTAGCCTAGAAAGGGGGCGGTTTCAGGAGAACATTACAGGTGTCTGTAAAGTCATCAGGTCACTTAAACAGAACATTTGTGGAACTCATCGCTTCAGTCACTTCATAATGCCCTTGACAACAAAAAAATTGGACAAACTCACGGAAGGTGAGTCTATTATGGGTTACCGTATACATGGATACTATCTGTCACTCCTGAAGTATTGAAGGTTCAGATCATGGGGGATGAGAATGAAAAATCAAGGCTCTAGCTCTGCACATCTGTCCTGCTCCTGCATTCTTGCTCTGAGCATTCCTTGCTAGGAGTTGTGACGCTAACAGCAACAGACACAGAGCTGAACCCAATTTATAATAAGCATCCAATTCTCTTTTGCCTTTTTTGAAAAGGCTTCAAATGGGAGAAAAATATCAGCTGACACAGCTGCTTGCATCTCTTCCTACATAAAGGAAGAGGTTATTCTCCAGATATGTTCACCTTTGCTGGAATGTGTTGGCCTTGTGCATTGTTTTCTAAGGCAGATACTTCAGAAAACACTTCTACATACAAGCGTGCCACATGATTTTCTTTCTTCCCTGCTTGCAACAAGTAAATATATAAAAACGATCCCTCAAAAGCTTGCCAAAACCAGATGCCCCCCATGTCCTGAGGGACAGAGGTCTAGGATAGGGAGATAAGTAGGGTGACAGGGAGAGTCAAGTACTTGCCCAAGCTTGTGCATGCTCTGTAGCAAAACCGGGACCTCCAGAAATCCTAACAGTCTTTACTAATGCCACCACCGCCTCTTCACAACCACCACATGCATTCCACTTATCTTCCATCCCTCTGGTTGAAATAGACAGACGATTATTTTGTTGCCAAATAGGAGCGCTTGTTGGGGCTGTCAGTGCCTCGGATGGGTCCTTGCTGCAGCACAGGTGGTAAGTGCATGACGGCTCCCTCCGTGTGTTCCCTGCACTCCAGAACCAGGAGCTGGAGTCAGTGCTGCCTCTGTGCCCAGGGCACCCCCACCAGCGTGGGGCAGAAAGCCCATACCAGAGCACCTACAGCTGCTGGCATTAAAACCTCATCCTCCCGTTGTCAGCAGGACACCCAAATTACCTCTGCAGCTGGAAGAGGTATGAGCCGTTTGTGATCAGTGCTGATTTAACTCTTGGAGGTGAAGAGAAGCTCAGAGTCAAGTAGAAGGAGATTTTTATCTCTTGTGAATCAGTGTGTTGGTGGAAGGAAAAGGAATATTTTAATAAATTATTCACAACCTCTCTCCCCCCTGGTATGGGCTAAGGAGTGGAGATAGGCTTCCTGCTGAACAGGCTGAAAAGAACTCTGTTTTTCAGAAGAACCGAGCCACCTTTCTGCTGAGCACGAGTAATTCAATGCCGAGACGTGCTTTAAAAGCACAGTGGTAAAAGGGCGGGGGGGAGGGGAGAGAAAAGTTAGTTGCTAGCAGTGCACATCTTAAAGGAAAATAACAACCAGATGATGATGCGAAGGGTAAAAAATGTGTGGATAGAAATTCTCACAGCTTCACATGCCAAGCTGATTTCATCAATAGTTGGATGCAAATGTGTTGCCTAGTCCTGATGAAGGGCTAAAACCTTGTAGGGACTCCATTCTTCCAGTAAAACTGATTTTCAGAGTCCTGCTTGGACCATGACTTCTCAGGAGCAAGCCGAGGGCAGCAGTGGCCATGCTGTGGGATGGGCTGTCCCGTCCCACAGGGTGTCAGAGAGGGACTCTGGAAGCTCAATTCCCGGAGTAGAGACTGGCTGCACAGGCTCAGCCTCTTGTACCAAACTGTCACGGTGATCTAATTACTGGAAGTGAAGTGTGTGACATCTGGAGAAGTGCCCAAGCTTCAGGGTGACTTAGGTAGCCAGTGAACCATGCCCTGTACCAGCTCGCCACTGCTGCACTCACCTACCCACTCGTCAGCTGCAAACACAAGTTTGGTCACCAGCTGTCAGGCTGGGTGCTGCTTTTGGCTGAAAATGCAGTGTATCATGATTGTGATAAAAAACAACCTCTCTGCAGGATTTTCCCATGCACTCCAGTAGGGAGGCTTAAATTAATGTAGGTCCTACACTTTGGTGTGATGAGGCTGCTGACACCTTCCGTACAGCCAGGAGTAAGGCATTATTAGGATTTCTCAAAATTACAGGAGACAATTTCCACACATGTCAGGAAAGGTATTGCAGTCACCATGAGATAACCCTCTTCTGGATCTCATTAGGATGGGTGAAGATGAATTAATCACTTGTCCGGAAGCCCTGGTTGTCTAGGGATCAGTGATCATGACCTGATTGCATTCACTGTGGGCAGACAAAAGATGGTCTCTCTTTGGTTTTTCAAAAGGGCTAACTTCCCAAAGTTAAAGAAAATTAACAGTGAAATTAATTGGGAGGAAAGGTGTAGGAGAGAAATGGGAATCCTTTAAGAGAACTAATTAGCTGGTCAGAAAGCCACACTTTCACACTCCAGAGATAGGAGAGCAGCAGATAACAGACCTCCTTGGCTCATCTGCAAAGAGGGTGCAATTAAAAATAACAAACCAAATCATACACAGAAAATAGATAGCAAGGGGTACAAATAAGCAGCTATTTAAAGCACAAAGCAAGGGACAAAGGGAAGAACTAGAAATATAATAGAAACAAACACATGGGTAGACAAGAATAAGGCTGCTTGCTGGATAGAGATGATAAAATTGTTAGCAATAATGTGGAAGAGGCAAAAAGGGGAATAAACAGTCTGCAGGGAAAAAAGCAGAAAATGGATACATATTACACGAAGATGAGTCATTTAACAGAGTTGTCAGGTGTTGTGTCAACATTTTTTTTTTTGCAGATTTAATATTAAAACTTCACAGAGTATGAGAGAAGAAGCCACAAAAACAATTTGAAGGCTTAGCTACAAGGGCTATTTTATTACAAAATATTTTCTTCTTTTGCAGGCATGAAAATTATATTTATTTGGCAGAATAACATGAGCCAATGGCTGGAAACTGGGTACAAAGTTTATCTTTTTAACAGTGAGTGTAATTAACCATTGAGAGAACTAGAGAAAACCAGTGACCCTCTGGAAAACAGGTTTTGGCCCCAGCCATATTTGCTCTTCAGCACCTGGCCGATACTTGTGAGCGGCTGGTGAGGAAAGGAAGACTGCTGGGTTCCATCAAAGTATCATGGAGGAGATTCTCCAGCAGTAGAGGGAGAGTGGGTTGTGGATTTTGCTTGTGTGGACTGACTTAAGTGTCTCCTTGTGGCCACAAGCAGAGATCCTGAAACTAGAAGGTCTGGAAGAGCGAAGAGGAAAAACAGCTTTCCCCTGAGAAAACCAGGAGCTCAAAGCTGGAGGTAATTTGGGAGGGCATGAATAATTGTTTAAAAGGTGCATTTTTCTTTCAGTAGCACCTAGTGTACTAGCCACTGAGAAAGGAAATGTTCATTTAAGGAGAAATAAAGAAAAGTCACAGTTGTGATTTGAGCAGGGAGCTGGCTGGGGACAGGTCAACGCCACAGTTTACCTTGCACCCCCTGAAACCTCAACCTTCCTCATCAAAGTTTGGAGGATGCCAATATATTTCTGGATGTTCCTAGCTTGCTGGAACCAAGTCTTAAAGATGTGGGCTTGGTTGCAACCCAGTCTGGTTGAGTACAAAGACCATATCTACTCCTAGTGCTAAACAAACCAGCCAGTAAAGGCATTTCCTTCTCCTTGGTGAGGCAAGAGGGCACAAATGAACTCCAGTCTTTGAATGTTTCTTGTCATCTTCAACTAACATCCATATTGAACAGGAGCATTATACGCTTACCATGAACCATTACAAAACGTGAGGGTTTTGTACCCCAGGAACATAAGCAGGCTTTGACTACTGGTCATAGTCCTGCTCATGAGCTGGGTGGAGACAGCATCAGCTTCCCTCTGGGCAGTGCTATCAGCAACCTGCACAATCCATTGGCCATGATTTTACAACAGCCATATCAAAATTAGGAAAATACCACACCACTTTATTTACATTTTAGGAGAAGAAGAGGAGACAGAGTCTGATCTAAATGACATTGATGTTTCTAAGAGCTTTTCTACTCAATTTAATTGGAAACAGATAAGGCACAAGAACAGGCACAGAATACAAAACAAGAAGTATTCAGCTGAATGAAAAGGGAAACCTGATAAGAAAAGGCAGAGGGTGAATCATATTAAGCACTCTTCAGAGTGGAAAAAATAGGTTGCTAGTTAGCCAATGGGAGCATGAGAATTTTTTTGGTTTGTAATGGTATTTTGTCATTTTATATTGAAGTATGTTTTCTCACATTAGGAGCATTATATAGCAATGCATAAATATACAGATATAAAAAAAAATAAAAAATAAAATAAAGTGCCTACTGCTCCTAAAACAGGACCCCAGCCTAGTAAGGCTATCTCACAAATGACCCAGGAGCAGGACTAATAACTGCCTGTGTTTTGAATGGATCCAGTGTGAGTGAGGGTCTTGGACAAAGAAATGTGAAAGCGCATCATTAGAAAACATGCAGAATAGAATTCTAACCTTTCCTCTTCTAATCTCTGTGATGCTTCAGAAAGGCATAGGAAAACCTGTCATCAGTTTTGCATGTTTACAGAGACTCAGGGTATTATATATTACAGCCTCCAGCACTGGTTTCTACAGCACAAAAATATTTAGTGCCCTGACATTGAAAGCATTGCACAGGTTACAGCTCAGTTGTGGATCAGAATGCTGCATAGCTTCCAAATGCAAAATGTAAACATAATTCATAGTATTTTCTAGACTGACACTGAAAAGTGCTTTGCAAATCTATATGGCCTGATTATTATTAACAATTTGTTAAAGCCCCTGCTTTATGGATGGGAAATGGAAGACCACATGTACAGAAATTCGTATTCTGATGATGACTTGCAGTCTCTTGTTCTAATTGCTGGATCACGCTTCCTGTGATGGGTGCAGCATGGTGGCTTTGTGCAATCAATGGCCCTGTAATTAGAAAGACGTGTAATATTCTGGAAAATAGCTGCATCTTTTCTGAAGAGATTTCTCTCATGGATGTCACTGAGTTTAATTTACATCATCTGAAATCACCCTGAACCCAGCCTGAATTCGATCTCATGGATATCTTCATCTGCAGAGCCTCGGCAGTTACTTCCATCAGTCATTGCAGGAGGAGTTATATTCATGCAAGGTTGTCAGCACTTGGCTTGTGATAAAATGCAGCAAAGAAGTGAAATGAGGTGCAGTTATTGACTGATAATAGTGGTCTTGACAATATGTAACTGTGGTGTGGACAAATGAAATATGTTCTGTGAAAATGGGCTACTGTCCAGCACTTAAAATAAATGTTTTTGAAGTGCTAGTAGACCTGCTCTATAAAATACCCCCAGACTGTGCAAAGGATGCTAATCCATACTGGCTATCAGGACAAAAATATAAATAAATTAAAGGACATGAACATTTTGTGAGTGTGGGAGGAAAAGCTGTTTTACAGCAATATTGTTTCCTCGGTTGAGAGGTCTGTGTTGCGTACATAGTTTTCCTCAAGTTTCAGAATCAACTGCTCCTTAACATTGAACCTGTCAGTTCAATTACACTTCCATCCTATCATGCTAAGCCAAATTTAAAAGGGCTCACCAGAGTGCTGATGAATAAGTTTGGGGTTTTTTGCAGGGCAGTAGTGCCTGCAGTAACTCCCCTGTTTTGTCAGTGTGACTTGTCACAGTGCATGTATCCTGACACATATTAAAAATGGTTCATGTTTTAAAAAGTCACATTGGACCCTTAAAAAGAGCGTGTAGTTGTATATTCAGCATTAAGTTAAGCCCACATAGAACCAGAGATCATGGAGGCCATCAACTGCTTGAAAATAGACACGTTTTCACTGTCAGGAGAGGGCTTTTCCCTGAGGACCAATGAACACATCCAAGAGTGTTTATTCCAGACCCTCACAAATTAAGTTAGCAAATATGGAATCAGGCTAGACAACAGTGCTACCAGACTCAGAGAGCTACTTTCTCTGGTTGGGAGCACTATCATTGGAAAAGTAAAGGAGAGTTTCATTTTAAAATGTAAGATTTTGTTTCATAAAAAGAAATTTAAAAATGCAAAATTATTCCAGCTATTGCAACCATATCACAAAACCTGTGTTTCTAAAAATGCATTGAGTCTGCAGTACTGTCAGTAATAGTAAACTGGAGAGACTTAGAGAGTTATGCTCTTCTTTATCTCTTTAACAGACACAGCTTTATTGACTGCCGCAATTATTTCTGATTGACACCTAAGTGAACTAGAAACATGTGCTGCACATCTTAACTTCACATGAATTGCTGCACTGTGCTAAGAAAAAAACGTGGAAAACCCCATTTTTCATCTAATGGGCCTTTTCGTTGTTCCTTGAGGCTATGAACTGAATTTATAAGTTCCCCTATGTTAAGCCACATCAGCTGTTGTAACATGTGACATCTCATCTTATTTTGCAAAACAGTATCATCTGAGTGGATTTTTGGCTATTTTTTAAAGTGGGTTTTTTTGGTTTGGTGGGGGTTTTTTGTTTGTTTTGCTTTGTTTTGGGTTTTTTGTTGCTGTTGTTGTTGCTTTGGGGGTTGGGTTTTTTTGTGGGGGATTTTTGGTTGTTTTTATTTTTTGCCTTCTGGGTTTGTTCAATCTCTGGAAATACCTGAAAATGGATGCTGTGGGCAGACACTCACAATGTCACTTTGCGAACACCATGTGCTGTGAATTTCATGATTTCAGACACCTAGAGCTTTTTTTCCTTGGGAACTGAGCACCGACACACATCATCCCAACTTCATGCCCATAAGCCATGCGTCCCTGGGTCTGTACAAGAGGCCAGTGCCTGGGACACTGGCCTCTTGTAGGTGTGACAATCCCACCCAGGGATGCTACTGCTACGGTGTGTCTGTAGCCTCCAGCAGCAGCAGCAGCAGCAGGTCTTGGCTGCAGAGCAGAGAGCCAGTCTAAGGTCCGAGGGGAGGAGCCAGCTCTCCTAGACTGCAGAGTTAACATTAGCTGGAATGGTGGCCCCTCTGGGGTCCATCCCCATACGCAGGATTGCCCCTTTGGGCTGTGGGTGAACTGCAAGTTTCAGCCAGCTGGCTGGTGGAGCTCCACTTCTGGCAGCAGTCCCAGCATCCAGCCGTGGGACATTAATCCCTTCATCTATCCCGGCTGGTAACGCTTCCCATCATCCCACACTGTCGGATGGGTACATACAAGGCTAAGTGCCCAGGAGAAACCTTGTGCCATCCTGGGAAACTCCTGCACCCAGGAAGCATGGGCAGAGTGAAAAGTCTTCATGCTGGGCTGTGACAAGAGATCTTGAGGTGGCTTCTGTCCTACTACAGGTGTAGCACCAGGTGGTGCCAAGCTCCTCTGCCATCCCCAACACCACTCTGTCTGCCTGTGCTGCTCCTTGCAGGTGGGGAAAATGCTGAGCAGGTGCAGGTGTCACACTTCTCCCCTGAGCACTTTTGGATGGCCTTGTTAGCTTCTGCTGCCCTGGGTCCCTCAGGTCCGGTCACGTGTGGAGGTCCTGCTGAGTAGGAACTCCCTGTCTGGGATCTGAGATTTGTTCCTCTGTGGGATATATCCTGTATTTCTCTTCTTGGTGAAATAAAAAGTATTTGTTATCTTGCCATTTTTCACCTGATCCATAATTTATGACAGGCCATAGAGAGTTCAGCTGGGCCCTTAGGATGTCTGAAACCTTTATGGTAAAAAAAAAATAAATCAAACGTATCTGAGTGCCCAGTGAGAACACTGAAAATGAGCCATAATGATTTGGTGAAATGTATTTAAACAATCAAAGAAAATTTAGCGTATGGGATGTGTTTTTTATTTAACATACATTCACCAAAAGCATTTTCAATTATTATGAATTTGGGGAAGGAGGGAAAAAAACAACAAAAGCAACAACAAAACAACAAGCAGTTTATTTTACATGGAGAATTGGGGGGGGAGGGAATGAATTAATTTCCTTCTGTTATTTTTTAATTAAAGATTCTGATGTTCATTCTGGAGCACAGTTTCAATTTAAAAACTAATTCCATTTTAATGATTATATTTTAAAAGGATTAAATCAAACTTTTACATGGAGAATTCATAATACAGCTTTTACCCATAACAAAAGTAAACAAATTTTCAGTGTAAATAAAATAATTTTTAAAATTTTGCTTGACAAAAACCACTGAGCATTTTCTATATGCTATCAGTTGAATTCATTTTCTCCTCTTCTTTTTGTTTTTATCAATCTGAAAAATCAGCTATTTGCTGAGCTGTGTTGAGCAGGGCAACACATAATTTGTTTTTTTTTTTCTCACATGTGTACCTAGGTCTTTTTCTCTAATTTTACATAATCTACACTCATGCACAATCTTCATTGTTTCTATAGGATGTTTGTCTGCATTAGGAAAGTAGGAGCAAAACCAATGGCTGAAGGAAGCTTCTGAAACTGAAAATGTTGACAGTATTCTGGACCATTTTCAGACCTTCTTTCACAATGTGTCTCTGTAGCCATCATCTCACAAAGAGCTTTTTGTGGTTTATACCTAGAGGTGCCACTGGAATCAGTGATGCTACCCAGGGGGAGGTTGAGATGTTTTCAAAATGATGTAGATGTGTATTTTAATATGACCTACATATAAAAGAGGAACTAAATGATAGAAGTGTCATGCTGAGAAGCCTTATTTCAATGGAGGTTTCTCTCTTTAGGGAGAAACATTTAACGTATTTATTTCCATAAGGTCATACCACAGGGAGTTCAGTTTTGGGAAATGTGAAAACTAACCTCAGGTTTTAAATCAAATTTCAGTCCTTGTGACTTCAGTTTTGCCAGTCTGTGTCCTGAATAACAGGACCCAACATTCTGTACAGCCCAAATGGAAATATATTCAAAGCTGACAGTTCCTGCTAGTTTAGAGCCACAGGCTTGTCAGATTGAACTTGAAATCTGACCCGAGCATACTCAAAATTCATCCCAAGTTCTCCTAATGCTGCCTGATGATTTTTGCCTGGCAGCAGTTTTTATTACAAGGGGATTTCTTGAAGTATGAGAAGTAGCTCCAAGCCATCTCAAAAACAGTAATTATTTCAATGTTTTCTGGTTGCTAGATAGAATCCCAGATCCTTGGAACAGTGCAGAAAAATTAGTAATTTTGTGTCAAGTCAGCATGAAAATGCTTTAGATTTGTTGCAGAAAGGGGCCTTGTGCAAAATGTGTTTAACATTCAATGAAACACTTTGTCTAGCCCAAAACAAAATGTTTTCTTTCATGCAAGGCAGTTTTTATTCTTGCAGAATGAATGTGGGTCAGTGGTATTTAGCAAATCTTGTTTCATAAGATAACAGAACAATTTCCCCTAGTCTCCCAAAGATTTCCGCAGGAGGGAAAATTGGGAGGTGTGTGTGAAACTTTAACAAATTTCACTACATTTGTAAACAGTTTCCTTTCATCTGAAACCGTTTATTTTTTAGGTGAATAAACATTTCCACCAAACTGTTTCAGTCAGCTCTATTTGGAGTCAATATGCTGTGTAAGCGTTCCTCACTCTGCCAACTGCAATGAAGTCCCGTGACTGGTTGCCCTGCGGGGTAAACCTGGGCTATCGATGGATGTGCATGTGGCAGATGTGCCAGAGGACTGCTATTTGCCTGATTAAAGCTCTTTTCCTGACTTTTGGGTTGAAATGAATGATCAGGTCTGAAAGGCTTGTGGTGTGAAGAAAGAAGAGCAGGTTTTCTTGGGGCTTCCTCATACTCAGCTCATGGCCTCATGGACTCTTTCCTACAGAGGCTAATAGGGGGAAATGAGTACCTAAGGAATGAAGAAGGACTTCAGGCTTTGCTATTTTTCTTTTGCTTAAAATGGACTAGGCTTTATTTCAGGCTAAAAAGTCGGCCTTGAGCTCCCTGTGTCAAGGTCAGAAATACACAACCACATGAGAACTCTCTGTCAAGTTGAGAAAGTATTAGTGGCATTTCACAGATTTTATTTGGACAGTTACCTTGCTAGCAGATTAATTTAACAAAGCACCTCCCATGTGGAAGAACTGCTGAAGAAAACACAAATCTGCCCTCCTTTCAAGTTAAAGGGACTTTTAAAACTATTCCAGCTCAAGCAGCAGCATTTTGGTGGAGAATGAGGATAGGGTATTGTTGACCATGCCTCTCCTTGGGGCAGGATGACCAGAGGCAGCTGACTGGGAGCCAGTTCATGGCTGGTGAGCAAGTTCCCAGCAAAGCCACACAAAGTAGAAACATCCTCCCTCTCAGACACATTACTGAGCATCTTCAATTTCACCCCACTGTATTGAGATGAGCAGCTGGTACAAAGCAACATGTGTTTGGCTTTGTTTTCTGATTTTGATGACAATAATACTCCACCAATGTAAATAACAAATTTATTTACATACAAAAATAATACTGATGTTCAGAAGAATCAGATAAAACTCTCTCAAAGGTTCATAGTAAACAACACTTATACCTTTTTTCAGATGTTTCATTAAGCACAGTTTCTGTAGCTTTTTAAGCATCCTGCAAGTCTCTGAGGTTGACAAGTAAAAAGGATGAAAAGCAATTCTAAGAGAATCTGTTCTTGTCTTTCTCTAATGGCTTATAGATCCTGCTATTTCCATAAATGTTCTTTGAAGGGAAACTGTGTGGGATTTTAATGGCTTTTCGAGTTCATGTGGGTGTCACTTGCTTTGATGTATGCCAGATAGAAAACAAGAGTATGTCTGAAAGCAACAAACAATGGGGTTTAAGGTGAATGGCAAGTACCATGTTCAGGAATACACTTATCTTGGGGTTATTGCACCCTAATCACAGGAATAGCATTGAGTTACCAATGTTTGGTGTGTAAGGAAGAGTCTCTTTACTGCATTTTAGAGGGCATATTAAAGATGTATTAGGCTTTTATAAGCAAAATATTTTTTCCCATTTGTGACATGTTGCTTATTACCTCAAGTTTAAAAGAAGTGTTTTTTTTGGAACAATGATTGTACTCAAATCTAACTTAGAGCCATATTTTCATAAGCCTTTTGAAGGAAGAGGTCATCAGGAGTTATCTGGCTGAGGGACAGAAAGGTTCTATAAAAGTATTTTACTGTTGCAATATTCAAAATAAGCCTTAGTTGTAACACCCGTGGGAGAAGCTCTAAGCTCTAAGGTAAAATGATATTGGGAATGATTCTTGAATAATATTCTGTAAGGAAATAATTAGGTTAGGGGTTCTCTTTCAGTCTACTTTCTGGTTGGGAGGGACTTCAGTTTTTATTTACTGTGTCCTTCACAGTATGTCACCAGTGACTCTCCCACCCCCAGCCCAGCTGTGCCACCATCCCACTGCACCATACTCACTTCTTCCAGACTAGCTTTGTGCATGAGTATTTACCTCCCTGTATAAAATTTATCTCTTATGTAAACCTATTTCCATTATTTAATTTTTGTTATCGCAATTGTGGGCCAGGACTTTGAGGACTGTGCAAAAAAAGCAGTGGAAAATCAGACAGTGCCTATGGTCTACAAAGAGCTGGATGTTTCAGCTACTTGACACAGAAGGTGAAACTTTGGGAAAAGTACTATCTTGCAAAAGCTACTATTTTTGTTGAAACATATCCTCCCACATTAGGTTTCCATGTATCAGGAACATCCAGACCCTGGCTGATAGCCTCAGTACTTTCAAAGCGTCCTGCAGCAGTTTTGTCTTTAAAAAGGGGTTAGATGTAACTAGATCAGGGGATATGTGTCCCTTATAGGACAAATGGGAGCAAGCAGAAGAGTACTGTTTTCAGCTGAATGTGCTTAACCAGGCTAGACTTTAAAGGTGGGCCCAAGTAGCCACCAGAAAGCAATTGTTGTGGTCACAAATACCAAATTTTCAAGCTCATTGTAGTGATTATTTACTAATTATAATTGCTTTACAAACATAACAAATGGAGAAATCTATACAAACTGATAAACAGAAGTGTAAAAGGCCAACTGAGATCAGATCACTGAGCCAAAGGAGTTTTTGCTACCTGTGTTGGAAAGGAAATGTGCCTTATTGTTCTTGGATAAGGACCAAAAAATGTTTTTTACATGAGTTTTCCTGTTGTAAGGGGTATACTGAGAAGAGCAATCTCTATATTTGGGTTTGACAGAGACATTCTTGAAATTCACCTTGACTAGCAAATTTTTTGAGTATCTAGTCTTTACAGACTCTTGCTAAAAAGATTGATCTTTTTGATATAATTGAAAGAGATCTAATTGATCTTTTCGTATAGAGGAGAAAAGGCATTTTGACACACTTTGTGCAGATGGCTCAGCTGTTACTATGTCCACTGAAGGACAGAAAAATGCTGTTAACTGTGAGAATTAACTAAATTTAGGCTGTGATGCATGACTTCTGACAACAGCCCTAAACAAAGCTGAAGTGGCATATGATCAGCCTGGACTGATTGATCCATTAGTAAAACAGAACTCTTGACCCAGGGAAAAACGTTGATTACATGAAAAGGACACTAAAAGGTAGCCCAGTACATCAGCACTGTCGTTCATTCCAGCAGACCCTGAGGAAAGGTGAACTTTGCCATCTTTCCTGGACAACTTTTAATGCCGGTGGAACTCAATGCATCTTCCTCTTGTTTACCTGTTATCGTGGATGCTGCTGGACTCCTGACTCTCACAAGCTTCTGTACTGCCTATCTGAATCTCAGTAGCTGAAATAATTATTGTTCTTTGCTCTCTGCCAGAGCTGAGAACTGAATACTGCCAGGAAAAATCAGCTTCATTTCCATTAGTTTTAATATCCCTTCCATTCAGCCCATTCATAGTTTTATCACGCCACGGTGGTACGGGCTTGAGGGGAAGAGGGGAGAGAAGAGCAGTCTGGTTGTGAACAGCTGATAGGCAGAAGACCCTTACAGGAAATAAATGTGTGCTTTTAAAAGGCCAGTATTTTGTAGCAGCTGTGCTGCTTCTGAGCTGGAGGATGTGAGTTGATTTTTCCATGCATACAGCAGCATATGTCCAAAGACTCTGCAGGTGCTGGGCTTTGGGTGAGCTGCCTCAGTAGCTTGGCTTGCTGGAGCACTGGAGGAAAGCTGTAGGGTGAGGCCAGGCACGACAAGGCCTGTTCTCATGTGGTATGACACAAATTCACTGCACAGGCCCAAACCTGTGTGGCTTTGACACCCAGCTTCAGCTGGGAGACAGCAGAAGGCCTGTGAAGAGGCTTGAGAAAAAAGCAGTTAGCACTGCCTGCCCTGATAAGAGCATTGATGGGACTTGAAGAGAGTGTCCTCCTGCTTACTAAAGGAAAATTTCCAGGAGTCAGTGCTGGGGGAGTGGTGGGCTGGGACAGAGCTTGGAAAGATGGAGGCCAGTCATGACATTGTGGCAAGGTGCACCCAGCCAGCAGCTGTCTCTGAAGGGTGCTGCTTACCTGGGACTGCTGAGTTCCTAAGCTGGAACTGGCAAGTCAACATTGTACTGAAGTCCAGGTGACATTTGTCCCTGTATCCTCATGGCTGCAGGGAATAAGGGAATTGAAGCCTCTGTCATTCCTCAACATCTGTAATACCTTCTTGAGAACACCACCCAAGTTGGAAGAGAGCTGAGGAAAGCTGAGCAGCTCCTAGGGAGAGCACATTACATTTCATGTTGTTATGTGAAGTTTAGAGAAGTACACTGGCTTGGACAATGTCATTACCAAGGAAGAGTCCCTTTTTATCCCTACTTATACCTTGTCCATAAGCAACAGTTTGATCTATTGCTTGGAAATTTTCCACCTAATTTCCATTAAGTCCCACCCACACTTGGGAACTTGCAAGGATACTTTAGGGACAAATGATGCCAATGGCCAGAAGGACCTGTACCCAAGAAGGGAGATGCTGTTTGAGCCCTACTGCTAGTTATAATTCCTGTCTCCAGCTGTCTCAGTGGCAGGACCTGGCTGCAGCAGCAAGACCTGCACATGTGGTCTCCCATACCACAAACATATCCAATTTTTATTAGAGACAAAAAGTCCATTGGAGTATAAATATATGTTGCCACAGTCGGTCCCTGCAGCAAAGTTTAACTGATTAACTGAGAGGGGAAAGGCTTCATCTTTTGCACTTGCAGGTGGGCTCAGTGTAGGCCATGGACAGGTCTGTGGTAGCTGCTGCAATGATACTTCGTGTTGCAATGGGTCTGAAGAAGCCGTGACAAAGATCCTGCACAGGCGTTTGCTGCCACAGACCCATGTGCAGCATCAATCCCAGGTGCCAGCTGCCCTGTGAAAGCACAGATTTGTGAGGAGTTCTGCAGTGCATGAAATCAGCAGGAATTACAGACATGCTCCACAAACTGACACGAAGATGGTGAGTATTATTGGAAGCTCTAGAATAGAGACCAGAGTGATTCCATAATGCAGAAGTTTCACAGACTTTAGTTTTGGCAGGCCTCGGCTATTCTGCTGTCACCTCCTCTTGTTCTCTGCTCCACTCCCCACTCCTGGAGGCAACCCGAAGCCTCCAAAGCCCTGCAATGGGGTGAGGTGGGTGGAAGAGATGGGGCATCACCCACACGGTGATACTACACCTTTTCTTTCCTTACCTTACTCTTATACCCACATTCCACACTCTCAGCATTTCTTTAATGAGAGGCAGCCCCCTTGAGCCAGGCTTGAAGAATAAGAAATTGACAGACAGAGAGGAATCCCACTTATTGCAATTCTCCCCTCAGTATGAGTGAGGTGCGGAGGAGACAGCAGCCCTACTGCCTGAGGCAAGTGTTTTCCTCAGCCACGTGCAGCAAGGATCCCCATCACTTCTGTGCCCAACATCCAAGGGACAAGAGAAAGTTTTCAGGGTGCTCTGACATTATAGGAAAGTAGACAGTCACACAGGATGATTCTGCACCTAGTGATTTTATATTGGATAAATAAGATGTGTCATTGTAGGTCTTGGAAGTGATCCACACTCACATGGATCTGGGGCATGAAACTGGGGCAGGATTATTTGTTTCAAACATTTCAGAAATGGTCCTGCTGCTTCTGTGGTGGTGTTGCTGAGGAGTGGTGGGTCTCCTGGCAAAACCTGGAGCTGGAACCATTTGGAGGGGAAGAGAATGGGGCGTTACTGTAAGACATGGGTTCGCTCCTGCCCAGGGGTGGGAACTCAGCAGCAGTTCATTCTTTCCTTCCTCTCTTGTTGCCAAAGGCAAACACTAAGCTCCTCTGGGAGCTGTAAATGAGTTTAATTCAATACAGGGCCCTAAGTGAGCAGCAGCACACTTGGCTTAAAGCTATTCCTGTTATGGCCAGAGGCAGCCATCTGGGATGGGTGGACAGATGATCTGATCTTATGTGGAAATCTCACTGTGCCCCAGCCACCGTGCTCCACTTCACTGTAACGAAAAGTAATTTGATCAAATACTATTGCACATTATTTTTCTGTTAGAATAATTATTCAATGCATGCCAGCTGCAGGAGTTCTTGCACCTTTTCCTATGCAGTGGTTGGGACTGGCTTCTCATGCTCTCCTTCATCTGGATACTGGAGAGGCTCCTGCACAGGCAACTGTTGTGGTTGTGCAACAGGTAATAGAAGAGAGAAACACTCTTCTTTTTCAAGGTGCACAGGAGTTAATTTATGCCCAAAATTTTAAACAGAGGATATGCAAATACAGGAAACCCCAAAATGTTTTTTCCACCTGTTCTTGTTCAGAAACAGAATTCTGTTCACTCTGGGGAACAGAATTCTCTTTGCTCATTTTCTATTTAACGTCTGGGTTAAATTAAACACAAGCAGACTAACAAGCGAGGTGCAGTTACTGCACCATAGTCTTCCCCAATGGTTTCATAAGGGGAAGAGAAATCTCTGCCTCATTTTAAATCACCATAAACTCTTGCAATATTGCAGATGGATCAGAATTGTTTTTATTATTAACAATTTACTACAACACATCCATTTTGTGAAAGTGTACATTTTGCCCTCGCTGCCTTAGCGTGCTTCTTAAATTGAGGTTTAGAGGTTTTTTGCCCCCAGCCTTTCCTCCACCCACCCAAAGAAGGGCGGCCTGTGGTGCAGAGTGATTGTTCCTAATTGCATGTTGATAGGCAAGGAGCACAAAATGTACTGCGTCCCTGCTCCTGCAGCTGGTCTCTATGAAACAAAAACCCTGAGCTGCTTATCTTGGAGAAGCTTGCTCTTTTTCCCACAGAGAAAATAATTTATGGTCTAACTGGTCTGAGCACAAAATCCGAGTAACAAGGATCCAGCCAGAGATTCCTATTAAAGGGTTAGAATCCATCAAAATTGGCTGATGGGGTGTTTTGAAACTCATTAATCACTATGCTGGCCGCAAGCAAATTAGAAACTCTGTGTTCTGTGCTGACTTCCCTTCACTGAGTGAGTTAAATGCAAAGCATGTGTTACTGGCATCAGCGATTTCAAAAGTGGGTGTTTCTCTGGATGTAAATGGTACTTAATAATGTTCCACCTTTGACTGAAACTAGGGCACGCCCTGCCATGAGTTTCTCATCATCTAATTACACTTACTCAATCTGAATTCACATCATGCAATTCAAACTCAGTCTACCTGCCAGATTAACTCTTCAGCTTGTCTTGACAGAAAAGCCTTACCCCAGGATCTCAGTCACCTAGCAGGTTGCTGGGAGTGGATGGGGAGACCTGTCCATGCCACCTGCTCCATGGCTGGTTTCCTCTCAGCCAGGACTCTGTTTCCCCACCCATCACAGTTATTGTGAAGAAAGGGGGGTCAGTTTCTTGCAGGAGCCCCGTGTTTTATGCAGACCTCATGGGAGCAGTGCCACGGGGTAGACACTTGAAACCAACGGCTACAGTAACAGCCCTTGAGCATCATATCTTGGTTTTACCCACAGAAGGGAAAGCAAAATGAGATTAAAGCCTCTTTCCAGCTCTAGAAGGACTTTTTGTATAAATAAGAGACTAGTCTGTGCTCCAGGCATGCTCTGGCCAGTCTCTGTGCTCAGGTTCCCAGCAGCTCTCTATACAAATAAATAACTCACCCCAGAGACAATTTTTGAACTCTGAGGCAAACTGAGGTACTACAGTTCATTGCTTATGCTGCTAAATTTTCTCAGTCCTCAAAACAAGATTACATTCCCCCCATTTTATGTTCTTCCTAGCTGCTGCCTGGTGGGGACTGTCACAGGCCAAAATCATGTCAGTCAGCATGCTCAAAATGTGGTGGTGTGGATGCTCAGAGGTTAGACTCAGTGCTCATGCCCTACCTTGCTTTGTTTCCTGGTATAGATGCAGCTAGTGGTGCCAGACATGGCTGGCTTCTTCATCATCATCAGTATTCACACAGCTGTGGTGATGCTTCCCTAGGGGGGAGTATGTAAAGGAGCTGGGAGCAGAGGCAGTATCTCCTGCTGTGGAGCAGGAGGAAATACCAATACTCAGCTTCATTTTGCTTTGCTTTTGTAACTGTAACTTAAAATCTGTCCAGGGTGAAGTGATGGAGAGGTACAGACAGTTCCACCCCCAAATATTCAAAATGTGCCTTGGGCATACTGCTCTGAGCTGCATTTCCACCCTCAGACAAGGAAAAAATGCTCTTAATCAGCAACACACTCCAACACACTCTGCTAATGGTCCTTCGAGCAAGTCCTGCTCTCAAAACTTTTTCTTACCAGCAGTTTAGGATGCCAGAGAGGAGAGAGAAGCCCAAATGAGAGCAGTGTGTGCCTCGTAACCATGGATGATACTTTGATAAGGCTCTGCTCTGTCTTCATCTTGTATTTCAGCTGCTACTTATCAATCTAATGAAAACCGTGGTTCACACAGTGAGCAGGCAGGTCCTTCAGAGATTTCCTTCCCTCTTAATGGTTCTTGGTAAGTGCCTTGTCACTGAAAGTCCTCGTGTCCTGAAACACAGGAGGAGAGGGTCCCACTTGCCATGTGCAGCAGTCTGCTGGCCACATAAGAAATAAGGCAACATACATCAAGCTTAGCCCCCCTCCAGCTTCTCAGTTCCTAACCCCTAAGGAGCGAATGATCTGGACAAAAAGGTGCAAGGCTGGAGAGCTGTCCCTCTTGGATCACTTCAGTTTTAGCCACACTATCACCATAATAATGCTTCATAATTACATCTTGCATTTTCATCTCTATATTTCAGCTGAAGTTATGAATGTTCAATTACACAAGTCTCATAAATACCTTCTGGGGCAGGTCAGCGTTCAGATGATATCTGTTTTCATGAGGCGGTTGCAGGGACATTCAATCTCAGGGAAAATCAGCCCTGCAGGACGGTGCAGGAGTAGCCCCAGTTTAGCCAAGGTGATCTGGTCTGTGCACAGCCTCATTGCCCTGGGGAGCCTGAAATGGTGTGACCCCTTTGTGGGGGGTAGTCTGCACCTGTCCAAGTGTCACCCTCACGGTAAGGGCCAAACTCTGCCTCCCTCATGACACACTTTCGCTGCCACCCCCATCGTGTACTAAATAGTGCCTGGTGATGGCGGGATTCCCAAGAGCGCGGGGAGAGGAGTGTCAGGGACTGCAAAGCCACGCAAGAGATCTGCCAAGCCCACTGTGCCTCTGAGGCTTGTAGGTGTGTGTGTGTGTGTTTTGGCCAAGTATAACAGAGAAGATGACTCTCCTGCAGGATTAAGTGTCCCATGTTAAACAGCACACCATCCATCAGCCTTTAATTTTTCACTCATTCTTTTGTTTGCAGCAATTTTCAGGACCTTATGACAGAGGGCTGTCACTGCCGTCACTTTTGTGTCTCTTTTGTTTTTCACCTTGAGTAGTTGAAAAAGGGTTATTGCTGTCCTCATTTCCACTGCTGAGGAGGATACCATATCTTTGCCCAAGAAAAATCTTTTGGTTGGTGTACACTGCAGCTACACTGGAGCAGATGGGGCATAAGACAGCATGTCTGTATTAAGATGGCTAAGGAATATAGACAGGCTGTGGAGTTTTTTTGGTTTAATTTTTCCTGCAAGTTCATATGTGTTGCGAGAAAGGAAGGTTCATGTCAAATATTTGTTGGCATTTTTAATGTGAAAGAGCTAATGAGCCCATCTTGTCATCTGCTCTGTAGTGGGAAGCAAGTGAAGAGACTCAGCTTGCTCATTACACTGATCACTAGGGTGTAAAAAGGGCTCAAAGGAGCTGGCAAGGCTGCTTTGCCTTCCTGGGCACAAACAGAACTGGATTGGTGTGCACTGCAGAAGTGCCCAGGGCTTTATTTAAACCAGGACTGTCTTGCATTCATTTCAGCAGAGGCTCAGCTGCAGCAGGTAGGCACTCGGCCAAAGAAGGCGCTTTTATTACCATATGATGAAAGTCAAGCTCTGATGCCTATTGACCCTTAGCCACGGGCTGGCAACTGCGACACTGGGAAAAACCTGCTGCAAAGAAACTGGGAACTTGCAGTGGAAGAGAAGAATTGCACTTATACAGGTAAACATGGAACACAATGAGCACAGAGCAATGGAACAGAGCTAATGGCATGCAGAAATCATGGGCAACAATGTCACAGGAATCAATAATTGTGTGATTATGTGGATAACAAGCTAGAGAGACAAAACATTCCATTTCAAAACTGAAGACTTGTGATATAGGATATGTGTAGATGCAGCCTACTAGGAGAAAAATTCTAACCAGCAAATTTTAGAGATTGTTTCAGAGAATATCTCAGTGCATGTGCAGGTATATATTTCAATATGGGCGGACACTCATTCCTACAACCCCAGTGTGAGCCAAAGCCTCTCCTGTAATCCTATTTTTCCTATCTTGTACTAATACAAAATCATTTTAATGTCTCCAGAAAGTTCTGCTGCTTTCAGTTTCAAATACTGTACAGTTGTAAAGATAATCAGTGTTAGTGTTCATATTAAATGACTTTGAACTGTACAGAGTTGTATTACCCTGTTTGAGGTGACAGATTAATCTACTGGCCATTTGTGATAAGACTGTTGTGATAAACACTGCTCATAGAAAACCCAAAGTTTACTTCTTAATTTTCCCATGTCCAGTGCTTTTCTGGTCCCCTTATTTTCCCCTGAGGTGGGAAAATATTGCCTATGTGTTTATTCCAACCTTGCTAAACCACAGTTTACATACAACTTCTAAAGCCATTGTTAATCATAGTAAACAAGTGACTTAACAGGCTTAATCTGCCCTGTGTGTCTAGCAAACTACAGCCCACTGGAACCGTTAAGATTAAATCACACTTTTACCAAGGGTCAGAAAACGTTTCCTTGCTGGAGTTTAAGCCGCTGGTAAGAGAGGAGTCAGAGGCAGGCTCCCGGCAGCCAGGCCACTGTGCAGACGAGCTGGGAGGTACTGGCTGTGCTCGGAGAAGGCAATCTCAAGCTGCCCTGCCCCACTGCCAGCTGCCCCTCCAACAACAGGAGGTCTCACAGGCAGCTGGCTGCCTGCCGGGGGAACATGCCTGAGGGTGCCTTGCTCTGTCGGCAGGCACTTATGTCAAGGGTCCCTTGGGCTCCCAAGGGCAGACCACGAACACATTTTTACCACTGTACTGACAGTTGAGATCTGCTACCACACCCGGCCCTTTGCGCCTTGCAAACCCACCTCTGCTTGTGTTATTTTTCACACAAACACACTGTCATAATCAAGCCCAGGAAATGCAGCAGGAATCATTTGTGCTGACATCCTGCTCTCTGTTCGACCAGTGCATGAGAACAGCATTTCTAATACTCCCTTTACAGTTTGAACCAAGATAACACTGAGCAGTGGCCGTGGTCTCTACTCATGACAGCAATGCTTGTTTCCTTCTTTTTCAATATGAACACACACATTTTAAGGAGTGTAAACCCCACAAAGCAATATGCTTTATACCTAACGTCTGCTCAGATGTTTCTATGCTAGGGCATCTATGCCATGTCTCTATTAGACTGTATTGCAGGGCCTGAGTGGGGCTGCTGGCCTGAACCACTGGTGCTGAGGATCCAGTGATCACGTTAGACATCCTGATGCTTCTGCTTCACATTAGGCAGGGTCCTGTAATCATTGATAGTGGGAATGCATCTTACTGCCTAGTTCCATCTGAGAGGGGTCTCGTGCCCTGAGATCTCTTTGCAATGTAGACCAAATAACAGGCAGTACCCAGGACCTGGAGATTTGCTTCAAAAGCACATGTCTGACCTGGATTAAGATATTTAGGAGGATGCATCTGTATATTTAGGCCAAAGCTAGCCTGTAAACTAGGTCTGGATTTAAACTGAGGCTTCGGTCCCTCCCCAATTTTAGTGTTGAGAAGCCAGGAGGAAGAAGGCATCAGAAACTGTCTCACTGGTGTTTTTAGAGTGCTCATGAAATATACTGAGACATACTGAAAAATGATTGTCAGGTCTTTTTCAATAATTTTAGCAAAAAACTCTAACAGCATGAAACTGTGTCAGAGAAGGTTTGGGTTAGGTATGAGGAAAAAGTTTTTTCACCCAAAGGATGACTAAGCAGTGGAACAGGCTCCCAGGGAAGTGGCCACAGCATCAGCCTGATGGAGTTCAAGAAGCATTTGGACAATGCTCTCACACACATGCTGTGATTCTGGTGATGTTCTGTATGGAACCAGGAGTTGGACATGATGATCCTGATGGATACCTTCTAACTCAGCATATTCTATGATTCCATTATACTTATTTGTGGGCCTAGCAGACTGACTTGTTACCTGTTACCTTCAGTATGAATAGCTGGGTTCTGAGTTCAGTTCAACTACTTCATGGAGTTAGCCTAGACCTGCGTTTAGTGGGCAGAGAGGTTCAGTCAGAACTCCTTGTATGACTGCCATGTGCACTTTTAGAACTTCTTCCTTTCCATTAGAATATGGCATAATGACAGACCTCATGGATCCCCAGTATTTCTGTTACTACCCTTTTAATGGATTCCAGCTATTAATTTGGAATTGAACCTGCCTCATCTTAACTCCACTTCTATGCATTTTAAGTATACTTCAAAGTTCATTGACAAGTAGCCTTAATAAACCCAGGCTGTGCCATAATTACAAGTGTCTAAATCACTCACTTTGAGTAGTTCAGATCTTTGCATTCAAGTGCAGGTGTTCAAAGGCACACTACTGTGTATGGATGCAACCGCACACGTTCATACTCATTTCTAGGACTGCTTTCACAGTACTTATGGATTAACATGAACTCTGAGCCATGAAGTTGTTTCAGTGGAAACATAGATGAAATCATCTTTCACCTCTGGGTCACCAGTGTGATTCCATCAGAAAACAGCACTGCTGACTGAAAGTTTTCAGTCGGACACTGAGAGCTTAAGAAACCTCATGATC
The DNA here is from genome assembly GCA_013390105.1 of Tichodroma muraria. Taxonomy (NCBI): domain Eukaryota; kingdom Metazoa; phylum Chordata; class Aves; order Passeriformes; family Sittidae; genus Tichodroma; species Tichodroma muraria. The sequence continues at coordinate 40,631 of WAAG01057654.1, read as the reverse complement.
TCAGCACAGCTGTTAATAGAAAGCAAACCTAGCACTAACTCATGTCACTTTTGGCAGCCACAGCAGAAAGGCCAAACTCCCAAATCAGCATGGGGGCTGCATGGCTCTTTTAGCCCAGAGGTAGCTTCACAGTGGGCAGTACATTATCCTGGCAGGGTGGAGATTGGAAAAACTTGTATGGCAACCCTTTGGACTATTCCTGTCTCTAGGTTAAGACGTGGTCACTTTTCATCTTGTTCCATAGGCTCCCTATTTTTAGAAAAGGAAAAATATAGGAAAGTGCCCAGAAGAGTCACTTGCAACTTCTATTACATGTACTAGAACAAACCAAGCTCTGACATAAGGGTTTGAACCTCCTGGGGCTGTATCTGAAACCTATTCATTTCATACAATCTGTGCTCAGGTAGAAGTTCTCAGTGACCTGAGTAGGAACTCTGTCTCTGCAAGAGCAAAGGACTCAAAAAAATCTTAGGAGTTTGGACACTTCGTAACAGAATTTGCCTTCACATTTCACTGAGAAAGTGTCTTGTCTTTTCTCATTCATTATACAGATGTGCAAAAAATATCCCTCTTTTGAACTGATCCATCCACACTCTTTGCTTGAAAATCAGGGCAAAAAAATTAAATGACCATTCCTCTGCTTACCAGACTTGCAGAAGGAGACTAGAGTTCCACTGTTTGAGTTGCACACAGAAAAACTACCAACTTGTAATGATGATGCAGGCATAAGGAGCATGAATTTGCAAATCCGCCCTCTCCAAGAGTCTGCATAAGGTGTAGATGCCAGCAATTTTCTTCAGCTGGCTGAATGTAAAGGTGAAAACAAATGTGACAACCTTTCACTCTCAAGGGAGGGAAGGTAAGAGAGAGATGCATTATTTATCAGGGAGTTTATTTTCATGCCACATTCAGATCCATCCAGGCACCTAGTTATCACAGAGTTGACAAAACAAATGACACTGAAACATGGAAGGAAGTCAGTGAGAAAGACTGGAAGAGCTGAATCTACAGAGTTAGGGAGTAGGATAGGAGTCAAAGTCTGTAAGAACTCAAACAAGAACTTTTTGAGTGCCAGAATGAAGGACTGATCTCTTACAGATGTTCAGCTCAAGGCTGGCTGTACCGTTGGGTAGCTAATATGCAAGTCATTGAATTACTGTATTTTCACAACATCTGAAAGAAGTTTTTCAGTGCTTATGAGGGCCCTTTCTAAAGTGTAGTCACTGATAACTAATACGGGGTGATCTCATGCTGCAACTGACTCAGGTCTCTAGTCTTTTTCTCAGAAGTCAGTTTACACAAAACCTGTAAAAACTTTAGATTTTAATCTGTTAAATGCTGCTGGAACTGGCCAATAACTTGAAAAATCTGTAAGGACATGCACACATACACATAAAACAAGGCACAGACTAAGCCTTGTTTCCAAAGAAAATGTGGTTAAAAAAACTTCAAGATGTGAAAATGAAAATTCTAACTCATGAAGCACGGAAGTATTTGGTCTCCCTGTTGAGACATAGGATTTGAGACATCTTGGCCATGCCCTGAGATATGCCACCTCTTTTTTTTCTTCATTCCTTGGCCCAGAACAAGCCTCAGTCAGACAGCAGTTCCCATCATGTATCTAATAATACGTGCAGCTGAGTTTGTTTGGGCTTCATACCTTAAAGGAAGGTCTTCTACATCTCAAGAGAGGAAAGGACTTTGTGTGTGAAGCTTGACAGTGAAGAGGTTGCTTAATGGCTAACCTGTTTGATCAATGTGAGTTGCACTATGAGCACATTGTTTGGAGAATTCTGCGGAGGGAATGCTGCAAACAACTCCCAAAAGGCTGGGCTTTCATGTGGGCTATGCCCTCTGGATGAGGGAGGGGTTGGTATTCATTGGGTGAGCCCGTAATGAATGTGTCTCTCTGATGCTGGCCTTGTTGAAGGCCAATTCAGATGCTGAATAACTTTTGTTAAAGCCAATGGCAATGTAATTGCTTCCTGAGGAAAAGTGTCTGTGTAGGTGGGAAGGGTGGGGTGATGATCTCAAGTAGGGCAGGTTAATGGTAGTTCTGCTCCGTTGTCCAATCTGACAAGCTCTCAATGAAGTTAAGGGTGTGATTGGGCTGAAGCTTCCCAACAGGTAGAGTCAACATATTAAAATACGTAGGTTATCTTCTAATGCGATGGTTAGTCTCCAGTAGTCAGGCCCCTGCAGCTGCAGAAAGTCTGGGAGGTGGCAAGGTGAAGGGAAGAAGTGTATGACATCTCAGGGTAACTGTTTTGTAGAATTTATGTGGCTTTGCCTGCTCACCAATCCGACAGGTCCTCAGTGTTGACTGACTCGTCTGAGAGAAGCGTTAGCAATATGTGGCAGGCAAAGCAGTAGCACTGTGCTGCAGCTGGGTGCCTTTTTGTCCAAGTAATCCCTTGGTGATTCCAGGTAATGGGAACAAGTCACTAGGATGCTTGCATTACTGAGTTTTGGTGTTGACTCAGACTGGAGAAGTTAAAGTAATATAGTAGCACACTTGGATATGCATTCTTTTCTTACTAGTACAGGATAAACGAGACAAAAGTTCTATAGGATTATTCTTGGCTGCTTTTCTCAGCAAACTTGCTCTTCCAGCCCAGGATTACTTCCTCCTGCACCTCCTTCTCACCATGTTTTGTTCTCTCTACCCCATCTTGATCATTTTAAAGCCATATTCAAGCCCTACCAAGATGAAGGAAAGGAGTTGAACTGGCCATCCATGGGAAGGGTGCTGTACTTTAGGGAAGAGTCACTTTAGGCAATGCTTGGTTTGGGGATTTTTTCTTCACCCATGGGTGGCTATCAAGGACAAAGGGAAGATGCTTTCCCTGCAATGAGATGTTCTGCTGCTCTACCACCCTCAGGATTTTGTTCATGTCCTTTGCTGTCAGTTACTTCTGTGCTTGTGTGTTCTTTGCTGTCTTCCAGGAAAGCCTTCAAATACTGTGACAAGAGCATTGGTGATGCTCAAACTACCTCTTAACAATTTGTAGAGGGAGAAACTCACACAGAAAAAGAAGAATAGGTGGTGACTGAGCCTTTACTGTGTTTTTTTCTCATCCATAGTTGAATAAATTGGATCTGAACGAGTGATCTTTGCCTAAGAATTCAGAAGAGGAAGGTGAACCCAAGGACCATGTATATTCTGCCGGTGGCTTTTGTATAAACCGCTTGACCAGCCTCTGCAAAGCTTTGTAGCTCCCTCTGGCTCCGGCAGACATCATGCCTTAGGGCTGCATTGCCAGGAGAGCATGCACCTTCCTCATACTAGACAAGCTCTGGCCTTAACTTCCAGACATACAGGGATCTATACTGCCCTTTCAGACAGGGAAACACACTCCTGGCTTCAGGGACCCAGGAGTGCCAAATTGCTGACTCAGCACAGACAGTTCTGGACCAGAAACCCCAGCTGGGTTCAGCACACGTCAAGTGTGCAATTCCAGCCTGTTGCAGAAGTATTTCTTTTGGACTGTTTTCTTCGCTGCCAGCTTGGAAAATATCATAAGTAAAAAGGCCTGGAGCACAGTCCAGCTCATACAAGGGCTGGCAACTCTGATAACCATGTTCATTCTTGCCATTCACACGCAGCAAACCTGTTCCTATATGTCGTACAGTCATTTCCACCGCAGCCATGAGAAAATAAAGTCTCTGCTGTGTTAGTCTGCTGGTGTGTGACAGACACCTTGTGCTGTAGCATTTGTACATATCAATGCTGGGTGATAGGACTAAGAAAGTTGGAAGATATTTTCAGAAGGATCCATAGGAAATAAAGGGTAATGGTGTTGTTGCAGCTCCTGGAAACGCACTGGAGTAGAAAACTATCTGGGGTGTGTTAGTGATAAGTAAAACTTTAGTAAAAGAAGGCCTTGTAAAATCATGGCTCAGGCCTGTTACTTTGGCTAAGTAGAAAAGGACTGTGGGAAAGTGACTCAGCTGAATTAGGGGTAGAAAAATATATAACCAACACGCATTCAAATCATGGTGTATGGTGGTTGATGGAATTACGTTTGCTGTGCTTTAAAACTATGTAACTGATAACGGGCTAACTGCTTAAAAAGGCCTGGTTTTTGCAATAAAAGGGCTTTCCTTTGCACCTGCCTGGGGACTCTGCCTCACTACGGACCCTCGCCCGCAGGGGTGTACAGCAGGCTGGGCACGGCAGGGAGTTATGTCTGCGCCATGCGCTGCTGCTCCAGAGCTGCAAGCAGCAGAGCCATCCACGGTGATGCTTCACCCGTGCTGCTCAAATCTGTGGAGCAAAGAGCCCTTACGAGGTTGCATTGTTCTGCCATTTTGCACGCAGCATTTTGCATTTATGTATACTATGGAAAAGGTAATAGCAGGAAGGCTCAGTCAGTTCTGGTGTCCTTAGAAGCTTCAAGTCATCAGGATGAAAGCAAAAGATGCTGGTGGGGTGTTCATACCCTTAAGTGTTCATCTCTAGTGATAAACACCTTCAAAATATGCATGAAGCCCCAGGCTATACCTGTCTTTGCCCTCCTTCGCTCGTTAGGTTTTAACTATGCTCACTTGTGAGATTGTTCTAGGTCAATACCCGGTGACAATGGCTCCCTGGCAGCTCTTTAACCAGCGCAAGTCTGCAGTAATCAACAGGATAGTGGTGTTTGGAGAGGGGTGGAAACATGACTGACAAAGAAGTCTCTAAGTAATCTCCTCAACATGATGTTTTGGGAGGCTCAGAAGAAGCTAGAGGAAGGTCTGTTTCATATGGTGCCTTGGTAAATTGCATACCACTACCACATGTTGTAAACCTCTAGCATCCAGTATATGACTCAAAAAAAAATAAAACAGACAAAAAAACCCCCACCAAAACCAAAAAAAACCCACAAACCAACCAATTGGGAAACACAGGAGGAAGGAATGGTGTGGGGAACCCAAATACAAAAAATTTACTTTGGGTTCTGGAAATACCAGAGCCCCAAGTTGAGTTCGAGAGAATATGCACAGAAAATATCTCTGCTTGTCTTTTTCCTATCTAGGTATCTGCAACTGCTGTGTAGGACACTGGCTGGATGAGCATTTGGCTATCCTTGTGTTAACAATTTTATGCAAAAAGTTGCCTCTTAATGACAAAATCCACAAAATTAAGGTGACAGCCTCTATACAGTGGGTTGTTTCTATTTTCCCAAAGTATTGAGAATTTGAGCCAGAGGAGAGAGAAAAGAGCTTTCCGTTGCCCTGCATATGTAATTGCTGGGTATAGTAACCTAATGAAAAGAACCAGTGCAGGAGTTTAAAAGGATTAGCAACCTTAAATGCCATTTACAGTGACCCATGAAATGCTGAGAATTCTGCACACAATAACACCAGAACAGCAGTCTCTGGGTCTGCTGGAGGAAACCTCCTGGCCTGTCTGAGAGCAAATCCTAGAAATTCCTGTGTGCTTAGTAAAGAGGTCTGCTCACAACATGCCATCCTGCTTGTTCATGGGGTGTTGGAGATAGGGAGTGGTAGATACTGAAGTCATTGGGATAAAATAACATACTTGGCATTTGTGGGTGGG
>WAAG01057654.1:2201-35027 GCA_013390105.1 Tichodroma muraria | reverse complement strand
CCCCTGTCACCAAGCATACAGATGAGAGGTGAGCCATGGTCCGGTCCAAACACCCCATGCAATTGGTCTAGTAGCCTGTGTTGGTGGACTTTTGTGACAAGCACATGGCAGGGCTGCCCACCTTGCATTTAGGGTCTTTGGAAAGCCACCATCCCATGGCTGAAGCAGTTTTGGAACCTTCTCTCATAAATACCAAACCAGCACATGTAGAGAGGTCAAGACATGGATAGTCCATGCAACACGCAAAGCTTCAAAGTGGCCTTAGTTTGGACATGAGAGGAAGGGCCAAATTCAGAAAAGCAGGTTTAGAAACGTAACCGAACAATGTTTTTCAAAGTTGTGATCTGCTGATTTCAGAGTGGAGCGTCGCAAGAACATACTCAACTTTCTGAACTGAGGGATAGTGTTGACTGGGCTTGCAGTGTCAGGCTGATACATCCCTCTCCCTCTCTCGAGCCCTCTGCAGCCTTCAAGGGGTGCATAGAGAAACTGGCAAAGGTCCTCCAAACTGAAGCAAAGAGGAGTTAAAATGAAGGCACAGAGCAAAAATCTGCTTTATTGGTACTGTGTTTGCAGTCTCTAGGTAATCTCATCACTGCTTGGACAGAAGCAGCAGGCTGAGGTGCCATTTTACCACCGCAAAAGTGTGTGCAGCATCAGTTGTCACAGTGGAATTATTTTGTGGTTTCTTTGAGATCACAGGCTCTTCAGCTCTCCCTCTGGTTGGCTGTGGGACCCGAATCAGTAGTCCAATAACCCTTATGAAGTGAGGTGAAGTGAGGACAGCAGGTGATATGATGGGAAGGGCAAAGATCAAAGACAACTCTGAAACCTGTCCCCTGCCTTAAAGTGACCAGTTATCCAAGCTGAGTGAGGCATATCCTCAGCATCCATGAGGAGAGGTCACCGCAGCTCACAGCTGGAACCTGAGTCATCTCAGAAGCCATTTCTTCCTGTGTTAGTTGCACTATCTGTAAATGAGTATCTTGTACAAGGCTTGTACAACACGCCAGGGTTTGTGGTAATCAGCTATGGGGCACATGCTGCATTTAAAGACTAATCTTAACAATAATGCATGTCACTAAAGCAGTTGGCATATTCTGTGTTTTGTAGGACATGTTTGCTGCCATACAAACATGGCAGCAAATGCTGCCATATACAGCATATACATACATAGCATATTACAGCTATATTTATCACAAGCAAGCATGTTGTTTCTGTAGCTTTTCTGCTACACTATAGCACTGTTCCTGACAGTTAGTACCTAAATCCGTTTTGTAATGCATCAGAATTTCCAGTATTTAATTTCTCTGCAGCCTGAGAGGAGTCAGGATATAAAACACTAGGCTGTGGAGGCTGCTGAGACCAACCTGTGTGAGAAGAGCTCCTGCAGTGGGAGTCCTTAGGGCTTTTACCTGGAGATCATAACTGAAGGAAGAGCAGTTGAATGCTTTGGTTGTGCTCCACAAAACAGGTGTTCTGAAGTCTAGTTCCATCTCAGGGGGCAGCTTCTTAATCTTTGAAAAGAGATTTATAAAATTATTAAGGCTTTGATTAAAGACCCTTCAGGTATAAGGTATTATTATCATGCTATACAGTCATAGAGTTTTAATTGAAGGTATTTAACTGCAGTGGCTGTAAAACAATTGAAATTATACTCGACCTCCTCTTTGGAGCAATGCTTTTAGACAGATTAATAAGGTAAGTAATGCTTAAATTATTTGTTTCTTTCCTGAGGTTTTCTCCAATGCACTTAATGGAGTTTTCACAATGCAGCCAGATTGGCGGGTATAAGGAATTCTAGCAATTATACCCCCTAAATTCCTTGTACTTCTTTCCAACTGACTGTCTCTAGGATCAAAATAAACATGCTAACAGCTGTCTGTAAATGACATTCTCTGGAATGACGTACAGAGAATCTTACCTGTAAAAGAAATCAAAGAATAAGTGGTTTTCCCAGTAAATCAGGGCCAAGACAGAATCCCAGTAGATGCTTACTGACAAACCCCTTCATGTGCATGTTTACAGGTTACTTATTCAGTCACAGGTGTAGAAATTCATGTGGTCTCCCAGCTTAAGTAAAAATAGGCCAACCAAAAAGGCTTGTTAATTTAGTCTAGATGCTAATCTGAACCTCAACTGAACCTACTTGCTCAAGCAATCTATCCAGCAATCTCCAGGAGAAGAGATTTTTTCTCATGTAGAGCCAGCCTAACAAAAATGTAAGCTAACCTCTGAGATGCTTATGGAGAGGATGTGTTCCCCGTGGGCAATTTGTGTGGGCATGTGTGGAGGAGCAATCAGGCACCTAAACAGTGTCTTTTTATTAGGGGAGTTCCTTGCCCAGTATCATGAATGGGTGTTTTAAGATCACTGAAAGAATCACTGGCAAAGTATCAGTAAAAAAAGGTTTAATATAAAAGCAACAGCACAACAAAGTTAATTGGCAAGGTTCACTCTATTACTTACTAGATGGTTAAGGCACACCGAGGAAAAACAAACAAAACTCCAGAGTCAATCAAACCACACTGAAATAAAATCAAAATGGGATGGGGAGGGGGAAATGATAGAAATGGAAAGGATAAAAGGGAATAGGCCTGAAGGCCCAACAGAACTTAAGGCTTAAACTGAACAGTTAAAGCTTACCTTCACAGTATTTAACTTATAACTTAAATTAAACAATTTAGCAAAGGTTTCGTATAGGATTCACTATACCACAATGGTAAATCACTTACAGGCCTAACTTACAAATCTAAAGTACTTAAGAATCTAGGAGAGAAGCATTTCTCCCACATTAGATATAACATATGTACCCTTGCATGGGTATCTTTTAAAGTACCTGAGCTCCCAAAGTGATCTGGAGACACTTTCCTGTCTGATGACAAATTGTACTGTGGGAAGTGCTGGGGTGGCTGAGGTCAAGAGCTAGTCCTTGTGCCCCAACCCTTGCTTCTCTGATGGTCTCAGTGCTCCTTTTTGACCAGAAGGTAAATTTAAGAAGGGCTTCTGGAGCTTGCCAGGTGCCATGAGGGAGATGTGACCAAAGCCCATGTCAGACCAGATCCACAGTCCTATGGGTCTCCCACAGGAACATTATTCCTTTGCTGCACAAATCTTAAACTGAGCTCTTGCAGTGCAGGTTAGAGGCTTAGAGGCAAAGCTGACATGGATGACAGTAAAGCAGGGCAGGGCCAGAACCACCTACTGAACTTTGAGAACTGGTCACAGACATCATGACCAATGTCGCCTCTCCCTGGTGTCAGAGGTGGTGGAATAATTTGTTGATGCATTCTTGGAATAGTTTTGATGAATTTTGCAAAGACCTGTTTAAATAAAACATTAGATACACTTTTTCTTAAGGTTTGAAGAGAGGTTATGATTGTTTTTACTCTCAGTCACACATCTAAGAATAATCCCTTACTCAGTCATCCTTGGCAGGAAGGGAAGCAATATACTGGCTTTAGAGGCTAAAGAATTACCTGTTTATTTTGAAATAAATGTTTCTCTGTGCTATTCCTGACAGAACATCAGCTTTCCTGTTCCACCCTTACCATTTACTATAGGAGGGTCATGCACTTTTGTTCTAGTTAACACAAGTCCTGCAACTGTGTAAGTTTGTGACATTTTATTTCATCTTTTTTTAGATCAGACCAGTCTTATGTGACTGTTTATGTAAATAAGCAGTTGACCAAAAGCCACTTATCTTCATGTACAGCAGGCATGTGGGGCAATGGGAGTTGTTCAGCTGTTTGTCCAGTATTTCTTGTGAAGTCATTATTGCATTTCTCCTGCTGTCCACACTTGGGGCCAAACATTGCCTTGTTCCTGACTTGCAAAATGAAAGGAAACAGAGGACACTAGGGGGAGGGAAATGAGTCTTTGCTCATTCGTCTGGCACAGATCCACAAGGCAGGCTTTCTGCTGTATCACGGTTATACGCAAGGAAGACGGGACTTGGGTCTGTTCCTAGCCCTGTCACAGGCTCTGGGGACCCATTTCCTGGAGGCCTGGAAACTCACGGGTTCACCTTTCTCTAGAGGAGGTAGCAAAGGTGTCATTCACTGCATGCTCTCTGTGAGCAATATTCACGTGAAACGAAGGCGCCCAGATCCCCTTTGTGGCACACGTGCTAAGAGAGAGAGGCTTGCAGGCTGCACTGCTGTGTTTACAGCCTCCCTCACCGTGCAGCTTCCAACTCTTCCTGTATCCTCCCCTGAAAAGAACTTTGATTATCTCATTAAAATGATGGACAAAGCTTGTACAAAGGCTTATACTTTAAAAGTATGGGCTTGAACAAGTGGCAAACTGTTGGTGAAGGAGAAAGCACTCGGCTAGATTAATTTGATGACTTGTAAGTTTTGCTGCCTTTACTATTGGTAGTAGGAATGGTCTAAATGTTTCTTCCTTCCTCTTTCTCCTCTAACTTTTCCTGCCTGAGGCTTTTTCTCCCTCTGCTCTAGCAACTCACTGCTAAACTCAGTGCCACTTTCTGGGCACAAAGCAGTCGGTGAGGCTTTCTCCAGCACGGCAGTGTTTCTGCCTCACTCCTACCCTGCTGCTGTGTCTGCTTGCTGGCACCTCAGCGTGTGAGCAGCAGTCACGCTCTCCTGTCTGCTAAGACAGCAGTGGTAAGCTGTTCTGTGGGATTGTGTGCAAGCGCGAGGCCGTGCCCAATGCCATTTCACACCACACCAGAGTCAGAAGAGGAGCACAACCTTCTTCTGTCAAAGAAAGCAAGAGTTCAGAAGTGTTTCTTGTTTCTGCTTGGGATGAAATGAAAAGATTTCCCAGTATCTTCCCTTCCTGGAAAAAGACCCTGCTGGCTGGGGCACTTGCTGGAAAGGCAGGAGACACATGAACAAATTATCTGTGTAAATGATTCAGTCACGGGCTGGAGCCTGGCTTTCCCACATCTAAGACAAATGCTCTAAACAGTGAATCTCTTCTACAGTGACTAAATTTTGGGTTTACCTTCTTGGATCCTTGGTGAATATTGGCGCATTCAGAGATCTCTTGTTTTGATGACTCCTATTAAATGAACTATTTTCCTGATCCATGTTTCGTGCTTTCTCTTGGTTCTGCACCAGTATGATTGCTCAACTGGATAGTTTCTTACCATTACCAGTACTTATGTGGTTACTTGCAGCATAAGTATTTGCCAGACTCCACCCAAAGCACAAGACGTTCATGTAAAGTTCAGGTATTTGAGCTTTCCACCACAAATCTTTGCAAAAGGCTTTCATGCTAGCGCCTGCACGGCATCCAGTTCCCGACTATGGCTTAGTGCACTGCATTTTGCTCTCATTTGGCACAGGAGGAATAGAGGTCGTGGTCCTGCAATGGCCCATGTGCTGTCACCTATCACACCTTTTGTCATCTTTGCTTTTCAACTCTCTTAACTATAAGGCAGCAAGAAGTAGCCTCTTTCTCAAAAGCTGTGTACATAAAACAGTAAGAAGTGTCAAACCTTATAATGTTTAGCTAATTGGTGGCCACAGTTTTCTTGTTTGTTTTTTTTTTAATAAAAAGAACTTTAACAAATCTCTGCTGCAGCAGAATTTCAAGTGCATGCAGCAGATCAATGGCTTTTCTAGAAACAATTTCCCTTATCAGTTAGTGTCTGTATTAGCTTTAACTGAGTTGTCTGAAACAGCCCTCCCAGCATCTAAATTTAGACTTTAAGATACAGCTAAAGAATGCATGGTGGCCTAATGAATAGCTAGCCAGTCTTTCACAGGATTCTGCCTCTGAAAATTAAATTGCATGTGAGGATTAATGCTGTATCTCAAAATCTCATTCAGCTGCAGCCCCGGTCAGCATATATAGGTTTTGGCTACTTTGTTTCCCTGGTCTATTTGTCCCTGAGACCTTTCTTATGCTGTAAAATATGACAAGATATCTTATTGTTAAGTGATTTTTAGTTTTGGCTTAGGTAATGACAATTATATATCCTGAAAGATGACAGTATTATGTAAAAATGAACATATACATTATTTGGCAAGGAAAAAAAATTGACCACCTTTCTATCTCTTTCTTCACAACTTAAATTCTAATAATATCATCCATTTAAATTCCTTTATAGCAATACAGAATGGACTACAGAAAAGAGAGACATATGTTATATATGGTAAGATTTCTTTGTTTCCCTGATGACTGGAAATATGCATGGAGTACTACAAAGCAGAGGTCTATATTGGAAGCAACGTGACCCTTGCCTCAGCAGAAATTCAACAGCTAAAACAAAAATGAAAGGGAATAGACCTACCAGCTTCTTAGATTCAGCAGTTCCACTACTTACACACTGTTCAGTAAGTTTCCAAAGAAACACAAGCTTGGATTTCTGTAAAGTTTATCTCGCTAAGATTATGAGGGAGGTTGGGAAGGAAGGATGAAAATCAGAATTGCCTGCAAAATAACTCCTTCTCCTCTCCCCTGCCTCATCCCAGCAACATGAGATATCAATGGCAGAAGGTCATGCAGATAATTGCAACATTATCTCCTGTGCCTTGACAACTTGGGTCCTCTTAGTGGGAGGGTGATAAATAAAAACTTGTCAAAATTCCATTCATGAGAAACTCCAACATTGCTAAATCTAGAACCAGGGCAGTAAATTCCAGAACTTCATGGAGAAAATAAGTTCTAGAATTTTAAGTTTTTTTCCAAAATTAAGTGCTTCTCCCTGACTGAATGCCAAATGTTGTTTTTGGGTTTTTTCCCCTTAAAAAATCAACCTGAACAGCAACAGCTTGTGCTCAGTTCCTAGGAGCCTGGGAGCCTTAAACTCTGAAACCCCTGGCCTGAGCTGGCTCTGCAAGTTTTAAGGCTTCCTGAAGTGAAGCTGTGAGTCTGAAATCCTTGAGTGAGACTTTTCTGTGTTGGGGTCTCCATGAAACCAGGTACTCTGGAAGCACAGCTTCCCCATCAGCCTGCCTCAGGAGCAAGAGGCAGGAAATCTAACTAAATGGAATTTTGTCAATTGAACCTTGTCAAAACTGAACAACTACTACAAAAACTTCTTAGTTTTGAGTATTCAGATTGGGAATTTCTGAGCAGATCTAGTTCAGATCTTTCAGTGACTTCTCTTGAGTCTGTTGAGTGCAAATCACATGCCCAGGACTTAGATCTGTCTTTGGGTTATTGATGTCCTCCTTAGGGTGTTTTGCAACTTTCATGTATTAAGTCCTACTTCACACATTCCACAAGCGGTGTACTTATTCCCCAACTAAATGAATGCTGTTTTTCAATGGTAAAAAGACAGATAAAGATATTTATCATCAAAGCATAAGGCTAGAGTTGCACAGAAGTTGCTTACTGGGGTATAGATGGTCCTATTTGGTATTACCTGAGAAACTGAGGCTTGCAATGTGTGTAAAAGCGGGGATAATGCGTTATTTCAGTGGATGGTTGGGAGAGCTTAAAATCCATTAGCGTTTTTGATTTGGTGAAGTGTAATTGTCAGTGGCACTGGCAATTCCTGCTTTTAACAAACACATATCTGTTCCTTCTCCATTCAGTCTCAGGACACATAACAAATGCTGCCCAACACTGTAGTGTTCCAGAGGACCATGTTTTAATGTGTCCTTCTGTAAATGCCAGTAAATTCAATAGTATTTGTGTTAATTTCTTTTTTCCGCCTAAATCAACAAGCAAGGTATCACCATAATAGAAAAGCAATACAGCACTTGAGCTAGGGCTCAGATGCTTTCTGTGATGGTAAATCAATTGAAATGCATCAATGCTGAAATTACTGTAGGAAACATCCCAATAATCTTTGTGTGTTACTGAAGCACATTCCTGCAAATTAGCCCCACTGGCAGTCATTTTACCAATTCAGTTTTAAATGTCAGATCAAAATGTTGCCCTAGTTGGTGATATTTGGAAGGCAGGATCCTCTAAAGCAGGCTTTTTAGACATATTCAGCAAATTGGTAAGCAATGGTTCCTAGATCCATATTAAAATAGAGGTGACTTTTCTTGTAAATAAGCATTCCTGTTTCAGTGATGACATGAAATGTAATGACTTAAATTAGTTGCCCCAGCCAGCTTTCATTAATAATCTACATTATAACTTTTCAACACATGAACTATGACTTTAAACTTGTGTCATCTCCATAAACCACTTTAAAGTTTTCTTAAAAACCCTTGACCTTCAGAAGGATATTAGCCAGGTCCTGGAATGGCAGAAGGAGAAAACAAAAAGGTGTTTCAACTGTGCCAGCCAAAAAGCAGCAACTTGAGTACAACTGGCATCCAGGCTGGAATGGGCAAGCCCCAGGAACAAGGAGCTTTGGTGTAAGGTGCAAGGAGAGGGGTGGTTCTAGGCCTTGTGGTACTATCTTGGAGAGCCATGTAAGGAGACCTGGAGACACCACGGTACCCCCCCATTCCTTAACAGATGATGGGGTGCTCATGTGCTGACTCTGCTCAAGGTGAGAGCTTTTCAGCTCAGGGCAGGTCTCCGTGAGGCTGTGTCTGCCCTGCCAAGACAAAAGCCCCAGGAATGGTCACACTCTCCTCCTGCTTACCAGAGCTTTGCAGTCAGCCCTCTCCCTCTTCTTTCAACAAAAGGCTGTATTTACCCATACCCGCTCCCATCTGGCCTTCAGCAATTAATCTCTGTGCCTCAAACTGCAACACATTGTGTGATAATTCGTTATGTTAATCCCATGTGTCAGCGAGCCATTTAGAGACTACCCTGCTTATCTTTAGGAACAAACCTGGGGTTTCCAGCCCTGCATACAAAGAAACAGCCACATTCTCTGTCCTTCACATACACAAGGCTAAAATTTCAATGTTTCTGTGCCTATGGTACTGTGTCCTTACCTGGTGTCAGAATTTTTGAGAAATAAAATTAGGGGGATCTAACTACGCATTTCAATCTGCAAGCTCCCTTCCTCTTTTAAATGCAAATTTCTAGGACAGAAGCAGTAAGGTATTAAACATATTTACACTATTATAAGCCACTCTGTGAACAACAGAGCTAATGAAGCTTGTTTTCGTCCTGGCTGGACCCAGCTGCTGGTGCTACTGAATTTTTCAGGAACACCTTTGAGACCATTTCTGCCTTGGGTGGTGTTTAAGATCACCCAGCCAACTAAAATGTTGCTAAGGGAGCATGTGAATGACAGACAGACAAAAGGGGAGGTAGTGAAATTAATAACACATTTTTTCTCATAGAAGCAAGTTGGAACCCCTCTCACTAGATGCAGCAAATTCATTCCTAATACTTCTTGTTTGCAAAACCTGGATTCAGCTCCTCTTCCCATTCCTTTCCCATTTAATGGGGTTGTAGTGAGCGTGGGGGCAGTTTTTAAGATGTTCTGGTCTGGTTGTGGGCATCAAAGAGATTTAGGACAGATAAACCAGTACAGTGTGAAATAGGGCTATGTTTTCCTGGCACTGGTGGGAAGAGCTTGTTGCTGCTCTTGGCAGGCTTCCACAGGCAACACCTCAGTCTCCTGCAGGTAAGAAGAGCACGGTGGTGCTGACCCACCTCGTGAGCACACTTTTAAAGGAGGGGGGCAGGGAAGAGGATCCTGAACATGTACTGAGAACAGTTTGTACTCGGTCTCACCAGCCAGAGCCTCAAGATACAGAGCTGTAGATACAAAGCCTGAGAGGGAAGCAGCTTCAGCTGCCATAGAACTCGGGTGTCCTAAGGTCACTGAGGATTGATTGCGATCCTGGGGCACTTTTTCCAAGCATTTGGTCCCTCAAAAGCTCTTAAATTTGGCTTCAACAGCCCACAGTTGCCTGAGTACCTCTGAGGATCTGGAGTGAAATGCACACAGTGTCTCTCCTAGAGCTAAAACCAGCTCTTCTGAAGCCTGCAGCAAGCCATGGATGTCCTTCAGCTGAGTCACATTAACTTTAGATCACAACTAACAATTGTTTTCTTTTGGTTCTCCATGTAGCCGAATGTCACCCCTCTTGGGTCTTGGGTGGTCAAATGAAAAAAGAAAAAGAAAAAGAAAAAAAGATGAAAATATGAAGCTAATCCAGGTTATTTTATTTCCCTTTTTTAAAGATTTTTCTCTCTCTGCTTTCAAATTTCAATTTCACTACAATTCATTCTAAAATAAATTGGGCGTGTTTGAATGCTGAAATGATAGTTCAATTTTTCTCCTTTTCTTCCCAACTAGATTAGGTGGGTCACATTCTGTGTGAACTGAAAAATATTTTCAAGTGTCTCAAACTTGCTCTTTTTCAACTGAATGAAATATTTCTCTGGCATAGTGTTAACCAAATATAGCTAGACAATACAACAGCATATTTCATTTATTTCAGGTAGCCATTGGCACCAAGACACAGTTAGAGATTTCTTTGCAACCTCGTCTGGTTTTTTGTTTTTAAATTAAGGTTTTCTCCTTAGGGCCATTGAAGCACTGGTGTTCCTCAGACTGGAAAGAATTGAATGGAAGACTATGAAAACCTGAGAAACTGCAGGAGGAGCCGTGGGCTGAATAATATGTTCCAAATATGCTCTGTAATATCATAAGAGTAGCAGCTTTTTGACTCAGAATGAGGACTGGATTTGCCAAAAGCACTAAGCTTGGGCCCAAAAGCTGGAGTCCAGACACAATTAAAATAACAAGACTTCAAGCTTTCCTGCAATCAGCCTGCAACTTCAACTCTTGCTGCTTTTAGCTTAATGTCAAGCTTTCCTACCAAATGTTTACATGTCACTCTGCTAATTAGGCAAACACAGAGGCTGCAAATCAAAGAGCAGCATCCCTGTTATCAGTGTCTAGCACTATAAATCTGGTCTGTCCACTTCAAATGGCTCTAGGTCTGCCTTCCCAGCTTCCTCCTTGTCTCCTCCTCAGGGCTTCTCAATCTCAATGCAAAAGCAATAACAGCCTATTCCTTAAGGCATGTTTCCTTAGCATATCCTCCCTCCCAACCGAAGCACTGCTTCCCTGCTTTGTTTTAAAACCAGCAATAACCTAGCGAACAGAAGGGCTCATTAATCTGGGGAGAGGCTGTATGCCCAGCAGGGACACAGAACAGGCTGGGTGGCTCCCTGGCCAGCCTCATGGAGGGCTCAAAGGCCAAGAGTCCACTGACCTAAGCAGGGGTCCCTTTGTGCCCAGGGTTCAGCTGGAAACCTTGCTGGCTGAGAGGGCTCAGCTGCCTACAACAGCAGATGGGGAAAGGACTCGAGACAGAAGCTTGCTCAGGGCCATTGAAGCATGAGGTGCAAGCAGGTTTTGTGAAACACCATTCTCCCTTGGAACTCTTCAGCCTTAAACAGCTTAAGGCAGCTGATGAAGCTGAAGAGGAAGGCAAAGGGGACAGACAGCACTCACCTGTGCTTCTCTGAACGTGTCTAAATGGTCTGGTAAGCACAGCTTTGAGTCTAGTCCTGGCTAGAGCTCTTCCACCTTCTGCTATAGCACTAAGGCTGGCACTGGTGCCAATGCCCGGCTGGGCACTCCTCAGGCTGCTTCAGAGGGAAACAGCAGGGAGGGACTCAGCCTGCTGCCACCTAGATTTGGAGCACTCACCCATCCGAAGCCAGGTTTTGTACCTCTGCCCTCAATGACCGTGGTGGTGTGCACCTTGCTGGGAGAGTGATACTGACTTCTGCCAAGGGACAGGAATGCCCAGTGGGTGAATGCAAACCATCAGCACTATACTCACATCTCTGCCTGACCCACCAGGCAGGGATGGGCAAAAAGATCAGTTAGATAGGTTTAATAGTCATTAATGAAGACCTGTGCTTGTTGATGAGCTGAAAAGAGAGTTTTCTCCCATTTTTAGCAAGAAACAAAAGCCAGCAAGATATTTCAATATGGGTTGTAAAAAGACCAGTACATGCCTGGTGTGGGTTTCTTGGTATGTAGCCTTTGTAAACACTGCTGAGAGTACATCATCTGATAGATGAAGAAAGCCAACATCAGACGCTTTTTGGCATTCTGAATGCTATCTCGACTTTTCTGGCTTTCATGCATGAGAAATTGAAGGTTTGGATCACAACTTCAAGAGTCTGGCAAAGAGCCATAAACCTACACACACCAATAGACAGGAATGAAGTCATAACTTGTAATGATGCTGAGTATCGCAAGATCTTCCAATCAACAACCAAAAGAGCACACTGGAAGGAAGAGATGGTACAGGAATGAATCCTGAGATGGGAACACATACAAAAGTCGGATTTCTAGGAGCATAATAATGTTTGTCTGCTGAAGACTCAGTCTTGACTGACCTTTCTTGTTTGTTTTTTCATGACTTAATTGATTTTATAGAGCAGATTTCAGAGAAGTCTGACACTGCTTCCTTGGGAAAGCAGGAAGATTTATGTTGAGATTATTGCAGGCAGCAGTTATGATTTCACTATACAATACTAAGATTGTAATTTTGTGTGCTTACACAGAATGTTTAATGACCACATTAAGCCAGATGCATTTTATTTCAGTTTGTACAGCAGCCTAAATGGCAAAACAGCATGATAGGCTTGTTTATTTGGCATGAAAATTCAGATTCAGTGCTTAAGCGTCTTTCTGAATTGGGGGACCATGGTGTGATTTAATGGTTCAAATAAGAGCCTTGTTAGTGATCAAAACTCAGGGATCTGTAAACTCAGAAGATTTTCTGACTGGTGGGGTATAATACTGTACCAGCATGGTAATCTTGCAGACCTTTCCAGCACAAAAGAAGGTAATTTTATTGAGGCCTGTAGATATTATCACATATTTCACGTTCAGTCAGTTTACATACTGTTAATGTGAAGGTTATAGGATGAATTGCACAATTTTTAGGGTGGAATTTACTGTCACAAACATAAAATGATTCAGAAAATTTAGATTTCTCCTACTTGGTGAACAATTTTTGTTTCCTTTCATATTATTTGAAGATTGATTCCTCTCCATTTAAAACTGACTTGCTGCAAAAAGTAGATGTTGAAACTGGGTTACTTAATTCCAAAGCTTACTAAATATCTGAGCTGATGGGGCTTTGCAAATAGTAGCACTGTATTGCTCTATCTACTAATAACACAGCTACTATTTGGGCTGAGTGAAAAACAGTTGTTTAAGAACACAGAAGAGATTCAGTTTTTGATAGCTTGTTTTCATAACTCATTAGTATAAAATGTGATGTGTTGAACTTCATAATGTTGACTTTGTATCTAAAATAGATCCTTGGATTAGGAATACCTGTTTTAAGAAAATGAATTACTTTAGTATTGTGGGGAAAAGCATATAAAAGGCAAAGCAGATTCTTGCTGTGCATTGGCTGTGTGTTTGAACACCAAGGTTACTGCAATCCCCCAGCTGAAGGGTCAACTCTCTTCCCTCTAGCTATGCAGTGGTAAAGGACAGTACTGACTGCAATAAATTAAAATTAAAAAGGCTGGACAAGGGATCCCTCTACCCTTTCTCACTCAGACTGACTGCCCTGAAGGATCAGTAGAAAATTCAGCATCTGAGGATTACAGAAATTTAACTGTCCAATGGAAGGAACTATTTGAATGTGACAACCCCAGCAGGATCAAAATGATTTAACAGAAAAGAAAAGAATGAGTTCTAACAAAACACAAGGTTTCTTTTTTTCCCATGTGTGAGTAGTATTTTGAACAATTGTGGGTGACTGGTCCCCCTGGACTGCTTCTCCTCAAGACTCAGTGAAGGTATCTCTTTTAGCTTCGAGGCCCTCAGTTTAGCTAGGACTTAAATGTCCTTTCAGCTGCTTCAGAAAGGCATGTTTCCTTATTTAAATAGCAACGTTGCTGTTATTTAAATGTCCTGCCTATGTATTTTTTCCCTTACCTTTAGGCTGATTTTGCCATCACTGAAATTCTTGCTCTGACTACTGCTCACGAGCCACCTGTAAGATGCAGTTACCCACTTACCAGGGACTTTGTGGTTTGATTTAAAAGCTAGGTACCAGTTACTTAGACTGTGAGACACTTCCAGATCTGTAAAACAGTACCTGATAACTCTCCTGAGGCTACTCATTGTTCACGTCCAGCCTCTGCTCACCTCACAGGACATCTCCTTGTCTACAAAGGGCTGCTGTCAGCAGAGTTGCTCCTGCCTTGCTATGAGCTGTGATAGCCCCATCCAGACCAATTTTTTGGTGACCTGAAACTTTGAGGAATGGTTGTCTATTGCCCTCAACAACAGTAAGGGTGCTGGGAGAATACTCGGGAGTCAGGAATCACAAAGCATTCTTCCTTATTGAACCCTGTTTTGCCTGGGGAGCAAAGAGAGGTGCAACCCGTTCTGCAGGACATTCCTACTCTGCCGTCAGGAGATGCCTGTCAGCTTTTCCCCTCTGGACAAGATCAGGATAGAATTATTTAAATGACATTAGTGGTATGATAATGACTTTCCTTACTTCCCCTTCCATTTTGTGTGTAGCCTCCTATTTGGCCTTTCTGACTCTACCTAGCAACCTAATTCCCAGAACAAATTCCTCGCATGGGAGCTTGTCAAACTCAAGGCTGGTTACAACACAAAGGACTTCCAGCCTACCTGTCCCCACTCCTTCACTTGCCTCTATCCCCTCAGCTGGACAGTTCAGGAAATGGAGGGTGTACATATGCAGATGGTAGACAGTACCCAAGGGCATGCATGGAATTCAATTTAGAAGGATGTCAGGATGGCATCTGTGCCCAGAGATCAGCTTCCCAGGCTGCTCCTAAGCCTGGACCATGACAGCAATGTGGGGCTTCACCTGTGATTCCAGCTATGACTTATGGCTTCTCAGTGGTTTCAGCTCCCTAAGCTCCTATTATATTATGCAGCATGTACAGTTCCTAATGTAATGAAGTTACTGGGTAACTATTTGGTTTTGTGATTAGCTTTTACACCTCCTCACAAGCTTTTAACTACTGAATTATCCACATAGTTCTTGAATTCAATTTGTTTTGACTTTTTAGTTAGTGGAAAAAATAAAAGAAACATGCAGTCTGTGTTATGCCATTATATTCTGGCATTCTCAGCTAGAGAAGACGCCTGGACAGCAATGAGCAGAAACACATGGGCTCTGCCAGGAAAATATGGCAGGATAGTAGCATTGGTTCCCATGAAGAAAACTGAGTATTTTATCTTCTCAGAGGAGGTTTTGACACTCCTGCTCATCCAGTGATATATATCTCTTAGCCCTAGATATACTTTGTTCCTACTTTTTCCCCAGAAAGTAGAGGATTGACACTGAAGTTTTTGCAGTCCCTGCCACCACAGGCAGCTCTAGCTGTGCTCCAACTGTGAACACATAAGCAGGGCCCTGTGCAAACCTGCCATACCAGTCAGAGAGGTGGGGCAAGGGACCACAGAAAAAATAAGCCCCAGAGACATGGAGAGCAGGGAGAGGGTGCTGATGTTATGCAACAACCATCCCCAGCTGTTTGGGGAACTAATAGTTGGCTTACCCTTGAGGACAACCAATGTGCCAGGTCCAGCAATGTTTGTGCCAAGCAGATGTTTGGGATTCCACAAGGAATATTTGATCCACGTCCAGCCAGCCCAGAGGGCTATGCAACCCTTTGGAGTATTTGCACTGCAAGGTGCCAGATTAATGATTAGAGAGATTAACGTCTACAGGTGCAGCCTGGGTTGTGCCAATGAAATCTCCACTTGGCTCTGCCAGCAGACCTGAACAGGAGTCCAAAGGGCCAAAAGGGTGAAGCAAAAGGTTGAGCTGCTGGCTGCTCTGTAGGTTGTTCAGCATTTGGCTTTTCTGCTGAGAATACCTCTGAAAGTAACACTCAGTGCAGGCTGGATGACTGACCTTGGATCTGTCCTAAACCAGGCTGGTAGTGCTGGTTTTACTTTCATAGATTCTTGATTCAGAAAAGCCCAGGGGACGACATCAGCAGCAACAAGAGAGTTTGGATTTTTGTGCAGATCCTTCATCTGGATGTATAGTTAGACTATTCAGGGAGGTGAGAATCCTTTGTTGGCTGGTTCTGCTTCGATCTCCTTCACTTTGCACTGGTGAATCACCAGAAAGCAATTGCAATGAGTCTGATAATGAGGCCAAGAGGCACTGATAGAAGCAGAGGACCTATTAGGATTTCTTTGGAGATTTTCTGAATGTAGTTGTTTAAACAGGCATGGGCAGCATTCACGTGGATATGTACACTCCATAGCACATCAGCAGAGACTGACACAAATTCCTTCCTTGTCCTACAAGGACCCCCCCAATTATTAACAGGCTTTTGAATGTAATTTCTTTCCCAAGAAATTCAAACCCAGTAAATTACTTTAAATGGGTTTGGGTCTGGTGATGTCAAATCTATTTTAAATAAATTGGTCTGGACCATAAAGTTGCAGTAAAAATCTGTCTTTAAACAGGATCCTTCTGTTTTCCAGATTGTACTATCAGGATCTAAGCTTGTTTCAGTTTATTCTTACTATACTTATGAATTCTGAACATCTGAAGTAGTTTCGATTCATACAATAACTTAATTCTTTTTTATACCAGCATATGAAGTACGAATAATGAATTGAAAGAATTGGAAAGAAAGAGCCTTAAAATTAATAGTAACTCTGGTTTCTCAAATATTGTCCTAAGTCCCCCCCTAAGGAATAGAGGAAATATTCCAACTCCACATGATGGAAAAGCTTTAATGCAGAAGAGAATTCTCCACAGGACTGTTTTCATTTTGTAGTGTATTTTAAACATATGGACAGGGCAGACTGTTAATTATTTCTTCTCCTTTTGGCTCAGTTCCACATACAACTCAGCAAAAGCAGAGCTCTACAGACTATTCAGCGGACAATCAATGGCTCTGCATTTGCTGAGTGCTGAAAACAAAATCGATGAAAGGGTGTTGTGACTGGCTCTTGAGGCACTTGTTGGCCCTCAAAAAAACCCTATCCTTGCCCTTTCTGTCCCCAGCTGCTTCATCTTGCTCCTTCCCTGTTAGTTCAGAGGGGAAACACTTTGAGAAGAGATGGTTTAGTGATCCTACACATGATGCCAGAAAAGGTTATTCAGTGGGGTGAGAGGAAAAACTTTGCAACTAATGAGTTCCATGTCTTTAAATGCTGCTGGATGCAACTTGAGCGAAACGTGATGATGTAACCAGGGGGCATCCCTGGCTCCAGAGTGACACACGTAGGAAGATCTGCTTGCAGGAGCTGGAGACGTTGCAGCCCACGGCTGTGTGCAGGGCCCTTTGCTGCCAGCTCTCGGCGGTGGCAGCAGCAGAGGACCTGTGCCGCTGTCTCTGCTGCCTCCAGCTGCGCCTTGGCCACCAGCAATGGCACTGCCATAGGCAGGCGTGAGCCGGGAGGCTGCAGGAGCAGCTCTTACACCCATCCGCTGCCTCAATCAAGCTACTTTGCACCATGTCTGCAGTCACAGGGTGACAACACCAAATAATCATAATAACAGCAATGGTGAAATCAGCAAAAACTTGTCATCATATGTGGAGAGGGTGACAATATTAACAAATGCCAAAAGTGAACTCTGGGGATGCCCTTACCCACAGGGCCAGTTCCTCCCACAAAGGAGCAGTTTGTGCTGGTCTTTCCCAGTTTCTCCTCCTTATGGTCTCTCTCTGACAATCACTTCGACACTCTCTGTTTCTCGTCTCCCATCAGGGAATGGTGTGTGCTGCAGTAGACTGGCACTTATCCTTGTGTCAGAGGACCAAGTAATGCATCTACTTTTACCACTGGGTCCTGAAATTCAATGAATACTTAATTACTACAGTGTTCAGTTAGCAATATTTTTATTCTGTTGCAAACATTTTTCACATATACTCGGGGTAAGGTCTCTGCCTGATATAGTTTGTAGTCTGAACATGTAGCTATAATCTGGAGAAAAAGAATGAACAGAACAAAGTGTTGGAGTAATGGTTTTAAGATGACATAAAGGAACGCTCGAGGGTTCCTGTGCTTTGTGGCTGGGAAGAGAACACATCAAGAAAGAAAGGAGAGCCACAGATTATGGAGCTATTACTCATTATTAAATACATATTTTGCACTATTATAACCACCCTGAGTTCTAAGCATACCTTGAAACCAATAACAAATTAAGCTGCATGCTGGCCCTTTGATAGTAATCACGGAAGATGGAGGATTATGTACCCCTGGCCAGAAGAGACTTTGGTTTGCTTTCAAAGAACTGTGGGGAAGGTTAACATCAAGTTTAACATAATTGTCCAAATTAGATGCATTAGTGGGATGGTGATAAACATGACTCACAGTGCTCAGATCTGCCTCACAGATACCATCCCTTCTCTCTCCTGTGTTTCAAGTCAGAAAGAAGTGGTAGCCATGTCAGACTCAAATCTTACAGGGTAGCTGGGTGTCCAAAAAATATTCTCTGTGGCTTTCCCTGCCAAGAAACTAAATGTGACTTTAAATAAAGTGGATGAAATACCTTCCCCTGTCCTCCTTTCATCTGCTCTAATAATTTTTTCTAGACTGAGCCCTTGGAGGTATGCCTGTACTTGCTGCTGCTGCCTGGCATGTAACTTGGCATAACAGCAATTTTCCAAGTATCTCCTCATGCCCAGGGTGGCAGGACCATGCTCAATAGCCATAGACACCCCAAGCCCCTCCTGCCACCTCTCCAGAGACCACTGGCCATGATGAGCTGGCACCATGATCCACAGGGACCAAAGGGAGGAGCACCAGGATGATCTCAATCCTGCAGAGAAGGGCAGAGAAACTTCTCTGGAACAATGCCAGTCCCAGCCCTGGAGCCCTCTCTCAATGAAGCTCACTGGCTGCTGACAAAATGGCAGGGGAAAGACACTGAAAAAGTTATTTGATGTGCAAAGGCCCCAGTCTTGCTGATGCATCAGTGTCCTGCACCCCTCCTCAGCAGCAGCCTGCTCGCCAAAGTGGGGCTACTGACATATATCACCTCATATATCATGCATACCTGCAAATGCCCAGTATTTCTGTGCCTAACTAACCAGAAAATTTCTACAATGGCAGCTACGAGAAAGGTTCACATGCTTATTCTGCTTGGCCTTTGAGTCAGACATTACTCCTGAATGCACAAGAGGTGGATCCTGTTCAGTGATGTGTCAGGCTGTTCCCCGCAGCACCAAACAGAAAGAGCAGGCTGGCTTCAGCTGCACTGGATCACCTACTTCCCCTATAGAAAAGAAATCCCTCACTTTGTCAAGGGATCTTGGAGAACACACAAGGTATTTGCTAACTGGGACTGCAGCAACGCTAATGGGATTTACCGAACATGTCGATCTTTCCTCCCGTGCCCTTTGTTGCGGGATTTCAATGAGAAGCGGCAAATAAACGGGGTTTAGGACTGTGTTCTCCTTCCTCTCCCTCCCTGGCAGAGCTAGCTGCAAGGCAGGCTGTGGCCTCCCTGTGCTGGGTAGGTCACAGCACAGCAGGGCACAGCACAGCTGGGGTGCCTGCCAGAGGGGGATGCAGATGGGGAAGCACTTGCAACATAACATCATGCCCTCAAATCATTACAGCCAGACAGGCCGGTGATTTGCAGTCCTGTTCTTCACTGCTCTTTAGCATCTCATCCCTCAAGAGATTTTAAGAGAAAATAAAAATCCAAAGCCTGAGTGCTGGCAGGCAAAGCTGGCAGTGCTGATCAGCTGCCCGGCAGTCTGCAGCCCTGTCCCTTCCCCCAGCTGCCGCGAGCTGATGTGCCAGTTTCATTTTGATGCTGCCTGTGTTCAGATTTCACCTTTATTTTCCCCCCATTTTTTTACCCTTAGGCAAAATTTAGCTCTTACATTTGCGTGATGCTGAGCTCTCGCCAGTCCCAGCAGTTGGAGGGTGCAGCCGTCAGCCCCGGGACTGCTGTCGCCACCCCTGCTGAGAGGCAATCAGCAAAGGGGCTTCCAAATATGCAGAGCAAGAGATTTGGATCAGCAACAAAAACGTTTAATGCAAGCTTGAATGCATATTAGTTTGGAACCCTGATTAGATCCAGAAATAAAGGGATCGATTAGCCAAGTGTTTTGGGGAGGCAGCATTTTGTATCATTTATTATTCCTCAGCTAGCTTGAGTTGGAATAGAAACTGATTGAATAATTGAGTATCACTTCGTCGCAAACCAGTCCTCTTTGTGTCAGAGGTTTTGGCTTAGGATCTACAAACGATTTGGCAAGTAACCCAGCTAGCTAAATACGACCTTTTCCTAAGAGGTGGCCAGGGATTACTACTAAGGGGATCACAGTATGTGTGAGAGAAGCAGTTCCTGTTTCTCTACAGTGCTTTGGCTGCATGGTCTTGAGTAATGTTGGCCCCAGACAGCGCAAAAACATCATTCTAAGTAAGTTTAAAATGGGGAGACTCAAACAGGAAACTCTAGTCCAATGAAGGGAATACCCAGGTAAAGGAGGCCCCACAAACTCATGGAGAGGGAGAAGAGAAGGCATGCCTGATGTAGATGGGGAGCAAGGGCTCCAGTGGAAGAGAGGCTGGGAATATGGGAGACACACAATACTACTCAGAGCCAACTTCAAGGAAAGAGCTGTCTCCCCCTTTCTTTTAGAAATCTGAACTCAAAACACTTGCCTGCCTACATACAATGTTGGGTTGAAAAACGTGTTGAGGTCTACAGAGGAAGTTCACTATAGAATGATTTCTCTGCTAGAGAAATGTAGATGTAATGGCAATGCAGGAAAAGGCCTGGTTGCGATGCAAGGTTGCTGCATGGGTTCCCTCTCCCTGGGCTTTTCCTGCCTGCCTCCTCCCTCCTTGCACAGCCCCTGCACACATGCTGCTTCCCGGATCTTTCTGAGGATTTTCTTTTATCTGCCTCTACACCAGCATCTGCAGAGCCCACCCAGAGCAAGGCTGCCACACCAGTTATTATTATCGCTCACTGGAAACAAGGGGTGTGGATGACTTTCCTATTTATATCCAGAGTTTGTCACTTTGAAAACATCTTTCTCACCTCTCATTAAAGTGTCATTGAATGAGCACCAGTACTGTTGTGACACTGCGCCGTCTCAGCCTGTCAGTCCTAAACTGTTGGGATATCTTGGTGAGGGAAAAGGGCGATTGCAGCTGAGCTTTGCCTAGTTTGTGGTACTATGGTGTAAATCACTGGAGGCAAAACTACTCTTGGTTTCAATGTTAATTTCTTTTGTCTAAAAAAGGAAAGATGTTGGTGAACAGCAAGAACTAACTGTTCACAGAAGAAAAAGGTGATGTATAATGCATTCTAGGATATAATTATTCATGTGATAGTAACTTGAGTAGTTTCTGTCCTCTGTAAGACTCATTCTCCAGTAAACTGTAAGAAAATTGATTGAAGGCCATCCAAATAAATCAGTGGATTTATTCAATAAATTCATGTGTTATGATGTATGTGCACTGCAGTATACTTATGGGAGCCAGTCTTCACTAGACACTCAGGTAACTAAGTCATCACCTTTACTTCAGAAAGTTTCAGGTGTAAGGTCTCTGTCTTTCAGACTGTCAGATGGAATTTTCTAGTCAAGGCTGGGATGAGGGGCAATGAGGCCTGTCAGAATTCTATCCTGGGCCCAGTACCTACACTGTGACAGTTAACTGATTCCACTGGCATCCCATCCTGCTGCCTCTCACTTCTTCCAACCAAAAGAATAGCTAATCAATAAAGCAAAATG
Organism: Tichodroma muraria; assembly: GCA_013390105.1. NCBI lineage: Eukaryota > Metazoa > Chordata > Aves > Passeriformes > Sittidae > Tichodroma > Tichodroma muraria. The sequence continues at coordinate 13,481 of WAAG01057654.1, read as the reverse complement.
AAGGAGACACCTGAGTAGGAGGGAAGGACAGCAGGGAAAGGAAGCAGCAGAGACCATGGATGTATATGAAGGCAAGGCAAGTAATTAATTCTGCCAACTGTACTATGGTCATTATAAAAACACATGCATTTCATTTATTGTGTTACAAAAATTTGACATTTCGTTCTGATCCAGTTAGCCATAAAAATATTGTACAGGTGCTTAGGTCAGAAGATTGTAGTGAAGAGAAAAACAAATCCTTCTCCTGGCATCCTTGACAAATACTGGGTTTAGCAGAGAAGGCAGACTGCCATGGAAGAGATTCCAGCATTATTATCTAGCTAAAGACTTTCAGCAGCACATAAAAATTGTTCCACTGGTTTTCAGCTTATGTTGATGCGGTCCCAATATTTACCATCACAGATGATTTATTCCATTCTGTGTAAAAGAAGATTTGCTTCTGATAGTACACATTAGGCAAAAAGGTGTAAAATCAATCTTAAAAAAGAGATTTTTATCAGCATATTCTAAAGGATACAGAATACACTTAATGATACACTTGCAGATGGGGCATTTAAAGCATCATGTACAGGCATCATGCATTACAAAATTCTAGCAAAGCGATGGAGGTGAGCAGGATACATAGATACATCTTCTTTAGATTCCTTTGCCAGGCAGCTGGACCAGCTTAGAATAGGACTTTCAAACTCTGCAATCATACCTATATCTTTTATTCCTGCAGAAGCCTGTCAGATTAAGGGAAGTGACATAGACTCTTCTGTCATAATAGAAAAGGGTTTATATGAGTTTTGCATTGAGATACGATAAAGCTTTAAGAGGTTTGTACAATTGTATGCTAATCCTCAGCAAACAGATGAATATCAAGGTAAAAGGCATGTTTTTGCAGAAGGATGGATCAAGATGGATGTATTCAGATGAGAGGCAAGGCTACAAACAAGTTGCCAGGTGATGCTTGTAGTACAAAATCAAATAAAGATTTCTTCTTGCAGGCATGGTAAAATTGTTTCTGTTCATCAGGAACTATGTTAAACTTGGAACAGTCACATTTGATCATCTGACCTATCTGAATTGTTTAGCACATCAGGTTTCTGAGTAGCTTATTGCTCAGTGTTGCTTCATGGAAATTTATATTCCTGGGGAGAGCACTTATATACACTTACGAACATCATTAAAAAATTAAATAACATTTAATCATGTATGTCATGCAGAATTTATCATGATGGTGGATATTTCCCTGAGTAGGTTTTCCTCTGCTGTAAATCAGTACACAGAAACAGAATAAAATACAATGAGATGAGAATGACTATCTGGTGTGGAGGGAGCATAGCAATCAAAAATGATGGTTCTTTGACTAAAGACAATTGGAATTTGCAGACATGCCCAGAATCTGCTATATACTTGTGTCCTTGAAAAATATATTGATGGAATTACTGACTAGTCATAGCTTGCAAATTAAGAATATTTCTGATCTACTCCACGGGGAAAAGGAAGGAGCAGGAAGAGGCCCTACAGGAAGGACCTGGTGTGGACAAGGCACTTAATGAGCTATGTGATTGTACAGAGTAGCTTGATGAACACAGCGATGAAAAGAACAGGGGTATAGTTTAATACTGGCCTTGACACAACAGATTAATTTTGTAGGCACAGCAGATTATCTTTCTGTAGCCCTGGGCTACTCTCCTCCCTTCCTCTTTCCCTCCAAGAAACCTTGCCCGGGTTGCTTGCAGCCACCGACCTACATGTGAGAAATTGCCAAGAGAAACACAGGTAGCAGAGGGCATGGTAGCTGGTCAGACTGGGGGAGGAGGAGTAGGAAGAGGAGGAAGAGGAGCAGGATGAGCAGGTGGGCTGGGTGTGGGAAGGCAGCAGCATGATCAGGGAGCTGGGCCTCAGGCAGGAGGGAAGGGCAGCTGTGGCCACCTCTGCCCCTGGGCTAGGCAGGGTTGGTGTTCACCGCCTGCCCTGCATTCCCACATCAACACTGCTTGCTTGGCGGGTCCGAAGTCACCTCTTAAAATCTCCCTAACCTGTCACAGTCCTGCAAACCCTGCAAGGGCACTGAATGCAAAGCAGGTAATTCAGCCATCTCCATCACTGTCAGGGCTGGGACAAGTCTGAAGTTCTGGCTTTCTCAAGCTCTCCCTGCAGAGCCGTGTCAGCCAAAGGGGAGTGGACTGGGTGCTGCTCCTTTTGTTCTTGAGCAAACACTTCCAAGATCCCGTCAGATATACATCTGCAAACACAATTACACATCCATCACCAGCAACTTAATTTGAACAGAGCAGCACAGGTGTGTGAGAGACACCTGTAGCCTGAATAATATTTCTTCACTAGCTTCAGCAAATACAATTTGCCCTTTTCTATGGGAGCAACTTAGTCAAGTACTAAAATGCCTTTCCACCCATACAAGCACTTTCAGGAGAGTAAAATACTTTGAGTTTAGGGTCCAGTAAGTCTGGTGTTATGTGAGCGTGCCCTCTTTTTTAGGATAAGAGTTTTGTTTAAATGAGGAAACTAAAAAGGAATTTGGACTTTTTCCAGGTTTTGCAGGTGTCAAATACATTTTGTCCCAGCAGACAGCTTCACACTGAGTCCAGAGTCATCGCACATACACTCTTACACACACACACACATACACTCTTACACCAGCTATGCACAAGGGAGGCCATCTGTGTCTGTGCTGCCAAAGTGACATCCACTTCCTCAGCAAGTCCCACATGTGGCAGACACCTTTGATTTAGCGCACGTCACTGTACAGCACACATGATACAGGCTCAGTTTTTTCCAAATTCTTCAGATATATTTTTGTGTGGGATAAGTGCTAGAGGTCTGAGACACCTAACACACTCTGCACAAGTCTTCTACACACTCATTTCCATCCAGGATTCCCTACCCAGAGATATAGGGGCCATTATGAATAGACTGAGTAAATTACAAGTTTGACTGGCACACTCTGCAGCCTGTTCACCACACCCAGCCTACACCATGCACTGGGTAGCACAGGGGACTCTGGGCAAAGACACGGCCTGTGTTGCCAGTTATCACCAAGAACCCTCCTTTCCCAAGATTGGGAACTGAAGATGATAACTGCTAATAAGCAAAGTGCTTACTTAGTTTCCTCCACCCTTTTAAGTCAAAAAGGAAAGGCAAAAGCAGAACAAGCTGTGGTAGGTGTATGATGATGGGGTTAGCTAATTGAACTCTTTGGCAATTTCAGAAGTACGCAACTGCACAGCCTTGGTGGTGGCATGTAATCTCATATTTGCACAATGGCGTGAGACAGCAGAAAGCTACCCAGATCAGAATTCAGTTACGGGTCTCACTCTGTCAGTGAGAAACTTGTTTGGTAATCCCTCATAACTCCAGGATTTTAAATAATGTTTTCTAAAGTAATTCTTTTTTCTGGGGAGGCTTTCCTGACACAACCAAATATGCATTACAGGGAGGCTCTGCTCCATGAAGTCCTTGTATTGTTGTTGCATTCACAAACAAAAAAAACCCTGGGATGCACTGTGCCTGTTGCTCAGTAATGACTGGACTAAATACCTGAGTTGGTCACTGCCCCAGTAGAGCTGGACTCCTAAGACTCTGTAAGAGCCCCAGCATGCTTCTTTCTCCGCAGCATCATTGGCATGAGTGGGGCTTCCAAATCCAACAACTCACCAATTAAACTTATCCAAAAGAAAATCCAAATCCAAAGGAAAATCCAAATCCCCTGATTTAAGAAAAATGTGCTTTATGTATTTATTCCTTGTTCTAGCAACTCAGGAAGCAGCTGGATGAAATTCTGTTAAAGTTATACCCCCATCCTGCCCTGCTGGCTGCAAATTTCCATACTCAGATTTTAGATGAAGGACACATTATATCCCAGATTGTAATGGGTGGGCAAAACCAAGATGCTTATGAGGAAGTGCATGTTGCCATTTTAAATAGAAGGGTTAATGTGGGGAAAGTTCTCAATTAGATTTACACTATAAACGAAGTTTGTACATGCAGAAGATGCCAAATTCTGGGACTTGACAACAAAAGCCTCTTACTGTAGGGCAAACCAGAATACCCCCTGGTGAAGCTCTGTTCAAAATCTGAGTTCTTTGAAGGTAGCCACCATTTGTATCACCTGCTAAAGAACTTGAATCTCAACAGTAATGAACACCACGAAGTTTAAACATCTGGGTTAACGCCAAGATTTCTACTACTCTGAAGTCTTAATGTGTCACCACTCTCAAGCTCCTTGAGCAGCCTGAGAACTGCCATGGCCTTGTTGATCTTTAGCCATTGATTTTGTTTTGGGAAAACAACGTTAATAAATGGGTTTCTGAATCACTTCTCCCCTAAGCATTCAATGTGTCTTTGCCCTTCAAACAGGGTGGATAGGACACAGGTTGTTTTGTTATTGTTATTTCCAAACTAGGTCTTCTAGGTGTGTCTCCTGTCTTTTGTAAATGGGAGTGTTACGTCATGCAGCTGAGCAGCTATCTAGATTTTCAAATATTTTTCTGGTTACTCATGCCCATGGCACCTCAACCTTAGCATAAGGCTTAGCCACAGAGAATAAACTCTTTTTTATGCTTTCTCCTGCAATGCCTGCAGTGTGGCTGAAGAGAGTGAGAAAAGAGTAAATGTAGCTTGAATATGTGGGGAATTGATAATGCTGAAATTGAGGAGCAGAATACAAAGGAGAATGTGCTCAGAAAAGGTCATGTTCACTTCTGAGTCTGTGAGGGACTGGGCTTTTTAGTCTGTTTCCCAGCCTCTGAAAGATAAATGGATTTTCATCAGTGTGGGCAGGATCCCCCATGAGGAGAACCCATCCTGGCTGCCCTCTGGGGATGTTGCTGCTCTCCTGGCTGGGACAGGACAGACAACATCCCAGCAGGTACTGTAGCTCCCAGCCTATTGTCATCCATCTGGATGCTGAGATACTTGTTCAGCAAGTTTGGCAGCTTGTACAGCTTCTCATAAGATACTAGATAATTGCTCCTGGATTGTTGTGTGATGAGTAGGTAAGATAACAGGACTATTAAGCACTGTTTCATCACCACCCCCAAACCAGTATACCAGATACTTCCTCTAAAAATACTGTTTCAGCCCAAATCTAATAAACATATCTATTCTAAACTCCATCTGCTGTTACAGTGTTTAATTAATAGAAAAAATGGCCAGTGTTAGATTTGACAGTTCAGGTGTTAATTATCACGTACTAGGATCTGTTAATTACCTGAAAAAAGAAGTGGGGAAAAAAAAAAAAAGAGGTAAACAATTTGTGTTTTCAGTCTGGACAGATACAGTAACTATTTTTCCAAGACTTCATCCAGCTTCCTTAATGTTTTCCCCATAATGCATTAAGACTCCCATTCAGCAAGAACCATAACCACATGCATAATCCCAGTGTGACAATGTGTAGCTGCTTGCATTAACTGAAGATAATACCTTGCTGAAAGAGGGCCTGAGAGACCCAGGAGCAGCAAAGCTCTGTAGACCCGTCTTTGGCAAGGGGAAGCAGTGGCTGGTCCCTCCTCACAGCTGCTTCAGACTGCAGGTGAAATTCCACCTGCCAAGGGCAGTGGGCTACATTAGGGTATACTGTGTGGCCTGGAAGGTCTGTTTCCCCTCTGAACCTCCAGTTCATCCCTGTCATCATCCCTGTAGTACTAAGGATAACAGAAACTGGAAATTGCCATTTTAAAGCCCTTTTTTTGCTACAATCCCCAGCCTTCTGTGGCTGTTGGAAGGTCAAACCATATCCTGCCTCAGAGGAAACAAGAGGGATACACAGTGAGGTCACGTCAGTGGCAGTTAAGGGATCAGCCAGCATCTCCCAGCCGCTTGCCCTGGCCCTAGGCCAACAGCTCCACAGTTTCCCTTGCTCTGCCACTGTGCAGCACCCAGGGCAGGCCTTAACAGGAGTGATCATGAGGCTGCAGTCCTCCCATGCCACAAATAGGTCTCATACAGGATGAGGGTTGCATTAGGCAATGTCAAAAGGGCTGTGCTGCTGCCTGGTACCCACCTTGCCACAGTGATTGCACCCGTGTGCAGTATCTGGGCACAAAGCATTTTGCAGGAGACTGCCACTATCTGTTTTCTCCCAAACTGCTGGTAAGGTGATGAAGGGATTATTATGGGTTTAGATACAATACATTTGCCACCAAGATCATCATCTTTGATTAGACCATACCCTCTGCCAAAACTCAAAGCACAGCTAGCCAAAAGACTGGAAAGCTACAGTTTCACTTGTGGAAAATCTTCAGAAGCTTCTGGGACCTGGTCCATCTTTGAGCTTTGCCAGTAGTGTGTAAAGTCTGCAGGGCAAACTACTGCAGCTCTGTTGCTGATGCCCTATAGCACTTTGCTGGTGGGAAAGTGCTTTTGTTGATATGGTTTGTTTCATTTTAGGACTTGCAAGAGAGCTTTTTTGCTGCATGTCCCTAGATTAGACTGTACAGAAAAGCCAGTACCCACCTTCCAAGGACAAAAATGATTCTGTGAGACATTTCAATCTCAATATAAGTGCTGGATTATTATCACTTATAATTAATTCCCTACATGCTGCGACATTCCCTGCTGGCAAACTCTTTTTCATCTGTAAAAACTGAAGAGTTGTAGGCAGCAGGAAGGCTTGCCAAGACATCCGTATCAAGGTTGTTAGTATAGACAAGGAATATGTGTGCCACACAGGAGGTCTGCTGTGTTTAAAGCAGACCCATTCTATCCACACTATATCCTCTACAGGGGCACGGCTATGGCAGTAGTATGGTATTCTGTTTTCAGCACAAGCTTTAACTCTTTATTGTTTGTACAATAATATGTATTTTGAACCCTAATGCATTTTTCACTGCAAGTTGGTTAAAAAATTAAGTACCAGAGAAAAAGTGCTTTGAATTTGATTCTGTAAGTAATTTTCATTTTTAATGGTTTGCTCAGCTTCTCTTTATACACATCTGAACACCCTCTGAGTCTGGACCAGTTTGTTGCTTCCTGTGTCCTTACACTCAGTATAACATCAGTTATACTGAGCATTTTGTACCAGCTGAGCTTAGCAGCAAACATATGCACCATGCTGAACCAGCTGAATTCAAATGTTATGATAAACAAGCTGCGATAGGAATGACACCACTTGCCAAATATCCCACTAGCCTGGGTGCTGGGCTGCAAAAGAGGAGAGCAGAATCTGAGAGCTGTTTAAATTCCTGCACTATTCTTCACTCCCATTACTGACTTACACCACACTTACACTTGACCCACAGGACATCCCAAGAAGAACCACGCTCTTTACTTTAGCAATGGTCTTGGTGGTAGTAAGGCAAATTGCTACCCCAGGGGCACAGAAGCTGCCAGGCCCACGTGTTAACTTACAGATATGTACAAGCATTTAATGGGCTTACTGATATGGCTTTGCAGGAGAAAAGAGATTTTCAGAATTTAAGGGTGAGCTGTGATTTTTATTATCTAGTGGAAAGGAGTGCACACCTTACAAAATGCTGGGAGGTGGAGGGGGACTTTGCTCTTCACTATTTCTTCACATCCTTTCACCAGTTTGGATAAGCAGAGTATGATCTGTCACACTTAGCTGCCATGAACTATTTGCTAAGTTGTCTAAGACAAGAAATTAAGCTAAACTAATATTGGCCACCTTTTTCTGTTAATTTAAATAGCATCCCACCTCTTTATGGTGCATTATGTTTTTTTTCCCTCTGAAGGCAGTGGTCATGTTGTACAACCACATTGGTACTGCTGCCACCAGGAACAGCCTGGAGCTGCTGAGATATCCTTACATATTTCTAATGGTATATGCATGAAACTTGTCCCCTTTTAATTAAACTTATGCAGAAAAGGACACTTTATAATGGCAGAGATAATTCTCCAAAACATTTAATGTCAAGGCAGGTCAGTCAGACTAATATTAGCTCTAATTACCAGTCTAACCATTCTTATATTCCTTACCTGCATCCCCTTTCTTGCCTGAGGCAATATAAATAATAAAAATATTTTCTATCTCGTCACATCAGTTCATTGAGTAGCATAAGGGGATACATTCAGCAGCAGCAGCAATTTGTGGGCTTGGACTGGGCTTGACCCAAGTATCATTCACCAAGTCGGTGATTCAACTTTCATTAATAACAGCTCTGTATCTACTGGATCATCTGGCAGTACAAGTTTAATCCAGATCAGGAACAAGCCCTCAGCTGCATTTCTATCAGGTTAGTAACTGTGTACTTTAGGGAGTCTGTGCCAGCTTGCACCATCATCATGACCTGGCAGCCCTGCTGTTGCGTTCGCCCTCTTTTTCAGTGTTTTCACGTGACTGAAGAATGTTGTCCCAGTTGCATTGAGAGGATGCTTGGTGGTGGCACCCCAAGGGATCAGCCTTCCAATTCCAAGGGCAGGTCATGTGTGTTTCCAGTGCAGTCCTGCAAAAGGTGTTCAGGGGAAGCTCAGCATTATTGTCAGCAAAATATCTCCAAATCACTGTAAATAGCAGGATCAATCCACACCTAACTGTATCGTTACATTTGGTAGAACTGATTCACTTAGATCCTGTTGTTTAAGCTATATTTCCTGATACTTTGCCTGTTGGTGAATGCAGCCTAACTACTACACATTGCCACTCTGCTTCGGTGCACAAATAGGACTACTAGTAAAATAACTTTGGAGCCCAGAAGAGTCTCTGTTCACATTCTTTGCAGGGGATGAGTGCAGAGGGACAGTGTGCCTGAACTTGTTTACAATAGGTGTCTCCAGGGCTGGGACCCTTTGGAGGAGGCCAATGTCTACTCCATCTCTGGGTCTTGTGGATCACCTCAGACAGCAGCTGAGAGTTTGGTCTGCTGGCCTGGTAAGCTGCACAACTCCTTGGTTTCCGTAACTCCTGATTGACCAGCACGTGTGCTCCTGTTTCAGAGAGCAGTGAGGTAAATGGGGACAGTGTATGTACTGTCAGTCATTGCTGATGACTGACAATGTCAAGTCATTCTGCAAGAATCTGCATCATTCATGCTCTTGCCTGCCTTTTCAGTAAAGATCAACTGCCTCTAAACAAACAGGCTAAGAGATGCTCCCACAAAGCATCGTTGTCATATTCAAGGGCTGCGCAAAGTGCTTGTCCAGCTTGTAGTGCTGTCCAAATCCTTTGCCCCAAGAGGAGCTAGGCACTTGGTACCACATACCATTGCCATTTTTCGTAGGGTCATCTGAGGGAGTTAATCTAAAAGTGTTTATTCAAGGTGCTGAAACAATTTTGTGGGACAGTATGGCAGACCGTGCTACTCCATAGGTTTCAGGTGACAGCCAATTGCATGGACTTGTGTCCTGATATGTCCATGCCAATACCTGTACTTGGATTCAGTTAGGATGCAGTTCGGATGTGTGGAAGCTGGGTTCTGCCTCTGCAGGGGTAGACTGAGCAGTGGAGCCACACTGCTCATGCTGTGCGTGAGTGAGTCCAGGCACTAACACGATTGGAAACTGAGGCGTGTTGGCAGCAGGAAAGAAGAAGTATGATCACAGTTCATGCCTCAGGAGTGTGCAAGTAGAGGAGGAAGTCCCTGGGTCCAAACCTGCTTACAGAGCAGAGCAGCAATAGCCAGAGACCACAGTATTGGTGTGTAGATGGCAGGAAAGGGCAATGAGAGGTCCAGTCAAAGACCTACTGACAAAAAGCTTGCAGATCTGCTGAGAAAATATTACCAAACATGAGCACTCCAATCGGTACAGACTCTTTAGGCTGATAAATGGATTAATAGAAGACATATTTTAATTTAATACATATTTCTGCCACAGTGACAGGTATCCAAGATTTCATTTATGGACTGACAGAAGCATGGCCTGGGGCAATCCAAAGCATTGCCCCATGATTTGGAGCAACTGCATATAAGTCAACTTCTGTTTTAGAAGCAGAGATCAGACACTCCAAAAAAATCCAAAACATAAGCAAAATGCAGTAACAAAAATGTCCACTGTGAAATACATAATTAGTCTAAATGCTAAGAGTAGGGAAATTAATATTAATGTAGAAGTTTAGAAAAGGCTAGGAGATAAAAAGTTGCTACAGCTGATTAGTAGGAAGAACCAAGTGTCTCCTCATCCATATTCTTTTTATTTTGGGTGTTTTTCAGAAATAACTCATCAGATCATGTATTTAAATGTCAGAAGAAAGCTTCACATCATTCCTCCCACCTCATAAAAAGGAAGAAAATGGACAAGAAAGGGAGGTGGTGGTAGGATTTTTAAGTGTGTCACTGAGCTGCCACGGAACAGTTTCGCCATTGTGCTGATTACTGAAGGCTGAATCGCTGGTAAGTAAATGGCCCTTGCCAAGAGCTGCAAATGTTCCAACCACTGCAAGAACAGAAGTGTGCAACAGAGGCTCATGTCCAACTCTTTAGATAATGCTGTACCTTGGGGGGAAGGGGGCTTAAGAAGTGATTCTTCTTCCATAGACCTTCTACTGAGAATTAAATACAGGTGCACCTTCTCTTTCCCATGGAAGACCAGAAATCACTGGAAGCTGGGAAATTATTTAAAAAAAATAAAAATAACTGTATGCAAGTCCCTAGGCACCTGGACTTCTTGTTCAAGTCAATGCACCGTGCTATGGTAACCCCTGGTCTGATCCAGGGCCACTGTCTTTCTCTTCCTGAAGCAAGGAAAACTAATTAATTTCAATTTGAGGCATTTTCCATTATCTTTTTCCTGTTAAGGGGTCCCAGTCTCTTTTATTGTCTCTGAAACAATCTTCAGCCTTGCATATGGCCGAAAACCTGGTAGAAATTAGGAACATTTGGGCTATCTGGAAACATTTGGGGTTTTTAACTTAGTCTAGAATAAATCAGTCTTCGTGGGATTTTACAAGGACATTCACCCATACATTTCTGGATATTCTTTGCTGGTTTGTTTATCATCAAATATTTAGGTTATCTTTACTATGCTATGAACCCTCAGGTGATCATAGTCCTTCCATCTGACTCTACTCATTGCACAAAAAGATGGAGAGAGGCTCCTGCTGGGAGACTGTTGGTTTCCCAGCTGCAGAAAGTTTAGGAGCAGAAAATCAACTGCCGTACCTGGCAGAGATTTATCAGGAACTTTAGTAGCATTAACTGAAACAGATGGACTAGAAGCATGCCCTTGAAAAAAATCTTAAAAAAATACCCTAACCAATCAAAACCCAAAACCACTAAGAAAACTTCACAGTCTGGTATCAAATAACAAAACCAAACCATCCTCCAGAAAACCCAGTGTTCAGAAATATAAGTGATCATTCCATTCATGGGACAAAGA